>KV908420.1:288056-295556 GCA_002005505.1 Botryococcus braunii
GCGCCCGCATTTGGATAGGCAGGACACCTTCAAATTGGGTCCCCAGGAGCAATTTGAGCCAGGGTCCGAGCAACCTCCCAGGCCTGGTGTGTGGGATTGGGTGCAGCTGCGTGTCAATGCCTGGGGTCTGCAATATCTGCGGCGCATACTAGTGATGGATGTGCTGCAATGTGTCAATTCTTATCCCGGCTGGGCTTTGCTGGTCATCTTCTCGTGTTTCGTTTGGCTCATCCTCAAGCTGCCCCCTTTCATGTGTCAGCGCTGAGAAGAATGTTTAAAGATATATCATATATATAGCGTGTGACTGACTAGCCCCTGCTCCCCCCCCCCCCCCCTTTGTTCGCAGGTCTGATCAGAGGGGCTGGGGTTGCGGATGCAGATATGCCTGTTATGTATATTATATCTAAAGGAAGGAGAGGTACTTGATGATCATCAAGTACCTCATGATTTCAGTGCTGTCGCATTGGAAACGTGTGTACAATAGTTTGTACTTATGGCCTGGTTTGCGATGGTGCCTTCCCCTTAGAGGACTAGGCCTTGACTAGCGGATGTGACGTAGTTTCAAAAGGGCCCTGCAGTCCCTTGATTTAGACACGCTTGGCTCAGAAACCGGTGTGGAGGCCCCACAGCGGAGCATTTCTTCCGCGACAAGGCAGCATACCTCCGTGTATAGTCATGATCACGTGTTCACTGTGCATATGATGGTTTGCGATAGTTGTTGGCAAGTTAAGACTTAAGCTCTACAATTTAAGAATTCGAATTCGGAGTACGGCAGCCTCTGTCATCTGATGGTACCACGTGCACGACTAACCTGTTGTCGTAGTGGGCCTACCAATCCTGATGCTATGGCTGAGAATGGCATTAACATTAAGACGCCATTGGGCGCAATTTTTGAAGCAACTACTTCCAGGTATATATAGCTTTCTTGGATGTCAGTCGGCAACATACATGATTCTTCTGGCTTTTCGACCTTGTTATCATCAGTACTCATGTACAGGAGGAGCACATTTCATGACAGGCTCTAATCTTGCATGTGATCATGCATGCGGCATCTGCGTATGCTACATGTACATTCAGATGCATATGCTTTGATTTGCATACGGCATCTGCAAACCCCCTTGACGTCGCTGGTTTGGTTTGATTTAAGGTTATGTTAACACGATTTGCTGTGAAAGTGTTTTGTTTTGGTATCTTAAACAAAATAATATTAGATTACCGAAAATCCAAACATGATTTATTTGAGTAACTGCTTCTTAAACATGTTAGCCATGTGAACATGGATCGAATGGCTTGATTATGCGCCTGGCTTGCATTTGCTCAGCAAGCTGGCATCTGTGGGTAATTAAGCATCCCACGCTTTAGAGGATGAGAGCCTGCGGAGAGGTCCCAGTGTGCTATAGTAACATGGCGAGACATGCCTATTTGAAGCTATAGCAACACAGCCAGACATGCCTATTTGAAGCAGGCATGACGAGGAGTTTCAAATTGAGCTCCTGGACTGCAATGCAACATGCTTTTGAAAGTGGTTAACTGAATATAATACATTTATTGCATGTTTAGTTTCTGGATTTACGTGCACTTATTTAAATAAACAATATAAGGTTACCCGAATTCTATGGTAATCAGATTCTTAAGCTTGACCGGGTTCTCTGGTGAACGCTGGCGTAATGCAGGCGTGCCTTGCAGTCAGAGTGCGGGGTTTGGCTCTTTGAAGAAAGAAAGTCAGGATGTATCAATAAATATTCATCTTTAAATTAACATTGGACAACCAACTGTGAACTTTGGGGAATTGAGTTCAATTCGAATGACGATGCAAGCTTTAGCAGTTGTCACAAGGCCATGCGCATGCATGCATGCATGACCGCTCCCTCAAATTAACGCCTTAAGGTTGTTTTGTGCTTTATCGCTGGACGGGAGGTGGAAAACAATTTTAAGCAAAATGACCGTTGTTGTGGACTATATACTGTCACGCTTCGAAGCTATCTGGTGGCAACTTCAAAATAGAAAAAGACGTGGTCACTTTTTATGTAGTGAATACAGGCAAACACTAAGCGTTTTCTAATACACGATAGCGCCAGCAGCAGCAGCAACAACAACAACAACAAATCTCTCACGTTCATATGACGGCCATGATGCCAATTTCTCACGTTCATATCACACGGGCAGCTAGGTGCGACACCTGGATGACACCTTCTAGAATATATTTTTCTGGTTGTGATCAGACCAGCTTTCCCTCTAGAGATATCTTTCACGCGAACCCCCGTGATTATAATGACATCGACGCCACGTGGATTTTACATCTTGCCGGACCCCACCGTTTTCGCTGCTTGTTCAAGATCCTGCCGGACCTCCTCAGGACCCACTTGTGGCACTCGAACGTACCAGAGCACCTTCATGAACGGGATCACACGGCTGCCATATGTCAGCTGCCCAGAGAACCGCATAGCGGCCTTGTCTGTTCAGATTGCCTCAAATTAGCGTTTAAACCGATGCTGAAGTCTGTAAGGTTTATGTGGAGAGCATGAGGTATTGAACTTGGGATCCCAAACTTCGGAGCACATACCAAGTATTGCTTATGAGCTTATGACCTTAAACGTGTGCCAGTGCCTCTGTGCCAGCCGGCCTCGCGTCACCATCAAAATCCAAGGAAGTTCCTCCACTTCTCACACACAAGAACCACGGTTGAACGACCGTCACGTGTTACTCATCATATTGACCACCCGTGCTTGTTGGCTACCTTACATCTGAGATCCATCCATTCCTTGCGGCCTCTACAAGATTCCCAGCTCCAACACCCCCCCCCCTTCCTTCTTCTTTTTGTTTCTGTAATTCAAAACAATTTCCCATGCCATCCTTAGTTTTAAAATTGCTTAACAGGCATCGGCTGGTTGCCACATGGCTACTTGGCTTGCATACTACACATGTGGGGTCAGGTATAGGTTTCAATTGATCAATTGATCAATTGAAACCTATACCTGACCCGACATGTGTAGTATGCAAGCCAAGGAGAACCCCGGTGAATATAGGCTACCAAAAATATATCTCGGGGCTATCTTGGTAATCATATCGCCTTCATGATGGTCTAAGCCTGTTCTGGGGCTGTAGCAGGAGCCGGCCGTCCCTTGGGGACCACCAAGTTGTCGGCCCCATCTACCACTTTGGCGGATACAATCTTGTCCCCCACCTGCGCCCACATGAGTCCCGCATGGTCACCACCGCTGTTTGTGCCAACCAAACCCCACCCCCCACCCCAAAAAAAAAAAAAAAAAAACACACACACACACACACACACACACACACACACACACACACACACACACACACACACACACACACACACACACACACAAATCTAGAGGAGGACGGACATGCAGGTTTCCAGCCATCGATGAGATGTCTCTCCTTGGCTTAGTGATGAGGGATGGAAGAGGTGGGGGAGGGGGAGAGGGAAGGAGGGCAGGAGGGAGGGAGGCAGATAGGAAGGGTGGGGTGCATGCAAGGAAGGTACGAAAGAGGCAACGATCGTGGGAGGCAACGATCGCGAGGGAGCGAGGTAGGTCGATTGGGGCGGGGCCGGGGGTGGGGGAGGACGGAAGGAAGGAAGACTACATCCATACCAGCCACTAGGGTGGCAATGAGACCTAAACTTGGGGGGAGGGGGTGGAGGGGGTGAGGGATGGAGGTGGGTGAGAAGAAGCGATGTCGATAGATGTGGGGAAGGAGACAGGTTGGGGAAGGAGGTAGCGAGGAAGTGGGAGTTGGGGAGTCGGAGAGGAGGGCATTGGATTGGAGGGGGAGCCACGGCAGGCGGTTTCCAAAAAGAAACACCTGCATATCGGCAAGGAGCTCTGCGCCGTCCACAATATACCCGAAGACAGCGTACCGCCCGTCCAGAAGGTTCGCCCCTGATGGTGTCAGCTCTGATTCCTGCAGCCCACCTCTCCCCTCTTCGTCAGTTGTGCTCCCCTCCCAACCTTCAGGCTTCATGGTTGCTAGCACAAGATGCATTACATCACCCAAAAAGATTAAACAGCCATGCAGGCCAAATCCCCGATCCGTTGTCGTGTCCGCAGCCCGCATCGCAGCTTCTGCCTCCGCTTCTCTTCTCATTTCTTCCTTCCGTTCCGATTCCCTCCTCTTCATTGGTCCTACACGTAACGGTCATCGTGTTCCTGCTTATGCCTCTGCCCCAGGTGCAAAAGGCTTGGGCCACCCCTACACAAAGTCGTCCCTGGCTTTGTGAGGTCGCTGTGTGAATTACTTGATGCCGAACCCATGATCCGCATCTGGGAATTCTCGCTACCCTATTCAAATGTCCATAACAGTATTCGGCCCATTCTTCAATCGATTGGTGCGCCTGTTTGTAAAGAAAATGCGTTTTGCGTCAATGCGGTTTAGTAGCTGCACAAGCACAGGCCCGCCTTCCCCCTGGTATACATGACATTCGCATGACACCTAGGAAAGCCACGATCTGGCACGGAGCTCAAGCTGTTATTCATTGCGTGCAACCATGCAGGGTTGCATGCATGCGCTGTCCTGTGCAAGGCAACTGTTTCCCTTCCCCTTTTCCCTTACCAAAGGACATGCACGCGTGCGTGAACAGGAACCCACAAGTTTCACAGCATGTCCCGCACAAATCTATTTTTTGCAATAGCAGGTGTTCCTGGAAGACGCATGGGAGCATGGCAGAGCCTCTGCATTTTGTCATAGAAAATGGACGCCTCGTAATGCCTTGTCAATTCACCATGTCCTGCCCGGTTTGTTGACGCTCATGCATCCAGGGGTTTGTTAACTCTCATACATTCTGCATCCAAACTGGCATGCATGCACACACACCAGCAAGCATGCATATGCACAGTCCCGCATGTCAAATACACACTGGCACTAACGCATGCAAGCAGGCAAGAATGAAGGCATACACGCATCGCCGTCATGCCAAGCGGCATGGTGCAAGAGGGAGGACTTCAAGATCTGTGGGCAGACGCTTCCGACGCCAAAAAACGCTTCTAGGGCCTTTTGGCTAGGATCCAGGCCTCAGGGTCTGAAGACTTACCTTCAGAAGCCAGAACACCTGGGAAGATCCAGAGTTGGGCTCAAATTCGGCTCGTGCCAACGCCATGGTACCGTACGCATTGAAGGGCAGGGCCGGTTGGTCATTGTACCTGCCAATGTCCTCCAGAGTCTCCTCATAGACTGGTGCCTTGTCCCCCTTCACCATCACCTCGAATGGGATCCGCCTCACCGCGCCGTTCTCCACAAAACCTTCTTCCTGCATCTCCAAATTACAGAGTAAGCTTAACTAATACAAGGGAGACGGAGACTCCGGCCTCCAAGCTCCCATCAGGGCCCTGCACAGGTGCGCACGCACACGCGTGCGAGCGAGCGCGCCCGCGCGCGTGCGCGCACGCACACACACACACACACACACACACACACACACACACACACACACACACAAAATTAAAGATGCAGCCATACATGCACATAAAGCGTAAGCACAAAGTCACACACATCGCACCTTCTTCCCTCCTTTGCCCTCTCCGTCCTCCCTTCCTCCCTCCCTCCCTCCCTTCTTTCCTCCCTCTCCTTACCCCTCCCTCCCTCCCTCCTTCACGACTGCCCTCATCTTACTACCCCACTCCCCCAGTAAGCTACTGGAAGAATTATGCGCGAGTGCACATGTGTGCAAGCACCCTTGACGGGTTTGCATGGTATGGGCACGTGCGCGCGCGCGCATGTGTGTGCACGTGTGCGTGCCCGTGTGTGTGAGGCTTTGTATGTGTGCGCGTGTGCGTCAGTCTGTGCATATCTGTGCGTGCGTGCATTCTCGCTCCCACGAGCAGATGCTGGCATGGGAGGGGGTCTGGAGTCACCTGCACGTCAACATTCCGGACAGCCAATCCCCCTGCCCCAACTCCAGCCATTTTCAAGGTAACGGAGGCCAAGGTCTAGTTATACACCATTCGTGCCTTGTGAGAAAGGGGAGGCGGGGGAAGCGTAGCGGGCCCGTTGGGGGCCATCAAGGCAAGCGTCCTGGGTACCCAGAGGACCGGGTCCCTCGTCTCAGGCACGTTTCACCATCAGGAACACACCAACAGGGCGACAACCGGCAGGTTAAGTGGCAGGATTAAGTTTCAAACTTATGTACAAATGAACACTTAGGTACGGGAAACGAGCAGGCGGGCGCCCACGGGGCCGTCGGGCTTCCCCGTCTGCACGACGAAGCCGTCCGCGCGCTGGATCTCCATGCCATCATAGAACTTGCGCTGGACCAGGTCCACGAAGTCCCCGCCCGTAACCGGGGCGTTGTAACCATCCACGACTATTCGGAAGATGCCGTCCTTCACCCCGTCTTGACGCGCCTCCTTCAATTGGATCTTCATGTCCACCGTCGCCCGGCCCTGGTCCCCCCCAGGATGGTCTGCTTCAGTAGTGCCCCGGCGTCCCTCGGTCCCTCAGGGGCTCTTCAAGCCCTCAGTGACCTCCTGGGTCCCCCCAGGTCCCCCCCGGGCTACTCCTGGCTCCAGTATTGCGGGATCCGCCTCAACGCCCCCCACCCCCAAACCCCTCTGAGGTTTGCGGGATCCCCGTCGGTCCCTCTCAAGGTCCTTGTCCCCTCGGCCTCCATTGGGTCTCTGCTGAAGCCCCGGGCTGTCTCCTCACCAAGTCCAGGGCATAGGGTACTCCTCCCCTTTCCATTTCCGAATTTCCAGGCCCGAGAATAACTTATCCTCAATTTCCAAGTCACCCAAGAAGTAGGACACGCTCCCCCTGCTCAAGGTGGTCTCCCTCTTTCTCTTGTTTTTGTTCCCCCGGCCCATGGCACACCTTGAGCATGGGAAGGCTGTCCCAGTCCTGGGGGAGGCTGTCCCATGCCTGGGGGACATGGCAGGAAAAGTGAACCTTCAGCTGAGGAAGGCTGTCGAAATGTTTTGGAACCCGTAGCCAAATAGTTGAGGTAAGACACTCCCTTGGGGACCGGAAAAGGGCCGCAAAGGGGAATTGTACGTTACCTGGGGAAAGCTGTCCCACTCCTGGGGGACTAGGAAGGGGAAGTGCACCTTCAGCTGAGGGAGGCTGCCAAGGTTTCAGAACCTGTAGCCGGAAAGTGGAGGTACCACAGTCCCCTTGGGGACCAGCAAAGGGATGGAAGGGGAACCTGTACCTTGAGCTGGGGGAGGCTGTCATACTCCTTGGGAACTTGGAAGGGGAATCCTTTGACCATGGCCTCCTCGATTTGGCCCACATACAGCAGAGCATCCTGCTGCCTAGCCGGCACCTCCTGTTTGTCTTTGCTCTCCAGAACCTCCGAGAACTGGCGCAGGCTCACCTCCAATGCGTCAATGGCCGCCAGCCCCGCTGCCTGCACCCCGCAACATCCGGGAGAAATATTAAAACACACACAGACACACACACACACACACACACACACACACACACACACACACACACACACACACACACACACACACACACACACACACACACAGACACACGCGG
>KV908420.1:298056-305556 GCA_002005505.1 Botryococcus braunii
GAAGGGGGGGGGAGAGGGGGGGACAAAGAAGGGGGAAACGCTCTGGGGGCAGAAGAGAGAAATTCAGGAGTGTGAGATGGGGTTACCCGAGAGACTGGTCCCAAGGCTTTGCTGCCCGGGATCCGCAGCTGCTCACTGATCCCCTCCAGCTCGTTCTGCAGCCCCACCAGTCTCCTGTTGTCCAACGCCGACACCGCGCATAATGACTTACACCTGCTGAGTCTGTAAGAAACTCACGGATTTCAAGCCAGCTACTACGGCTTCTCAATCCTTCCATTACAACGCATATCTCCTCCTCCCATACTTCATCCGGGTGTGTCGAAGGGAGTGTGCTTTCCTCCCATTACTGCTCCTTTACACCCATCAATTGCAGCTGTCGGAAGGAAACGCGCCCATCTGCGTTCTCATTTGCCGATGCATGCATTGGTATCAGCCATCACACCACTCCACCATATCCAAGGTTGTAAGCTCGTGACAACATCCGTTTCAACATTGGGTTGAAAACACATATCGAAGCACAGATGCGTGGACAGTTAGAAGGGCAGGACTAAGGGGCCGAAGAAATGGTGCTTGAAGGGACAAAAGCAGCAATGGTGCCGTCCCCGTTTGAAAAGGGGTGCTTCTGGGTCTGACCCATCACCTGGATAACCCGAATGGGCTTATTGTCAATAGGCAAGGCGTTCCTTAAGAGCGCGCGCGCATTCTTTACGGGGTCTCCTGCTGTTAGTAATGCTTCAGCGTGTGGGGCCAGCTGCAGGTCCCACAGGGATGACACACGATCAGCCCTTGTTCCACATGCATCAAGCTCAATGATAAACTATTGAAAACATTAATAACATTTGATTAATTACATTTTCCAGGACACCACCTGAGGAGGCGCAAAGAATGGAGGCGCGGTCAGAAGGACTGCTGACGCCAGCGCAGCAGCACATCCACCGATCAGTTTTGACACAGCTCCATCCTGAACCCATTGCACTCCCCTTCCACTTTGTAGCACGCAGGGCATAAATAGCTTTGAAATGATTAAACCTCTGTCATTTGGCAGGGAGTGGTATATTCTACGATCGGACCCCCGCATACGTGCATCCCATCCATGTTGATTGGGGACTCACCTGCTTTAATTCATATTCATCTTTTTGTGCTACGCAGCGTAGAACTTTCGATTTACACAAGTGCCTAGATAGAGCAGACCCTGTCTTCCGGCTACTCAATCGGTGGGCGTCCGTGAACGGCTGCCGAAATGTCCTACTCGTTACTGTATTGCATGCCATTCCCGTATAGGTTTATTCTTTCCTCCCTTTCTAAACCTGAGTTTGTTGCGAAATAGAATCTCGGTCTACAATTGCATCCCGCACCCGGGGCCCCAAAGATAAGAGAAAGATTGATGCCCCGGGTACCGTACCGTGCGAAGAGGCCAGTGACCCGGCCACGTCAGCACAGCATCTCTGAAGACATTACAAAACACTCTACCAATATATGCTTGTCAAGATTTATCAACCCTCTTTTTTATTTCCAATTTTATCGTGTAATGACTTTTGTTCGTCGTGACACTGACGATAATAAAATGCTCCTATGAGCGAACCAAATACTGGGAAGAAGGCATTAAAAGAAGCCTCTGCTTCCGAGTGTGTAACTGAAGCGGCAGCTCTGCTAAATTGTATAGCGGAAAAGAGTTACAATGAAATGAAATGTATCCCCCTTATGAAAAAGCTCCGGGCTTGCATTGAAAAGAAGGTGAGTGATATAATGTCGGGTACAACGGCATTATGTCTCAATGATATTCAGTTTTAAAACAAAGTGTAAAGCCGATCCGGAAGCCGAGAAAAGACCAAGTGAGCCGGAATGTAACTTTGATTTGCTTTCCATGTACTGAATACGTCTGTGCTGCGCAGAACGTTGTTGACTTCACGTTACTACCAGAGACTGATAACACGCCAGAGACTGTTAACTTGCCAGAGACTGTTAGCACGCCAGAGACTGATAACACGCCAGAGACCGATAACACGCCAAAGACTGTTAACACGCCATAGACTGTTAACACGGACGAAGAAGAAAAATGCTCTTAGAGATTTGAACTGAAAGTCAGATCAGTTTCACGAGGGATATAAGACAGGACTCTGTTGGTGAACCAGTGCCAGAAGGGAGGCCAATCTTCTGTGCCGCAGGCATGCCACGAATGTTTGACTGGCTGGGTTTAGAAACTCTGTCGGGGATCAGTTTGGGAAGCATAATGTGGATGCTCAGAGGGTCCTGTAGTGTCTGTGTAGAGGATGTCCAAGTTCGGTCCTTGGGACTATACCGCACTACAGCAGAACCTGAGAACATGAACCAAATGGCAGCTTACTTCGAAACTCTTCACATTCACAGTACTGAAAACCGTGGGGTCATGAGCCACTTGCACACCATCTGTTTGATCTTTTAGCCTTTGTGAGCTTCGAGGCCTCAGGCTTTCGGGATTGCAGCTGGCAGCATTTATGTTTGCTAGTGTTGTGTACACAGACAGAGCATGGTACCATGGCAAGGTGGGTGGGTGGGTTTCTGTGTGTGTTGGGGGGGGGGGGCGTGCGTGCGTGCATGTTTGTTTGCGTGCGCGCAGGCGCGCGCGCGCGCGCGTGTGCGTGTGTGTGTGTGTGTGTGCGGGCGTGCGTGCGCGTGCGTGTGTGTGTGTGTGCGCGTGCATGCCTGCCTGCCCGCGCACGCGTGCATCATGCACTCTAAAGAACATGTTTGTGATGCTTGCTCACCTGTCTCTGTATCTGGAGGGGAGGGAAGGGGGTGCAGGAGCGTGTGAGAGAGAGGGAGGAGAGAGGGAAGGGGGGGGAGAGAGAGAGAGAGAGAGAGAGAGAGAGAGGGGGGGGGGGGAGGGGGAAGGGAGGGAGGGAGGGAGAGCATGCTTGTGTGTGCGCACTATAGCGTGTGTGCCTGGGGTTGCAAGTATTAAAGCCTCAGGCTCGACCAGTCAACCCTCTGAGGCATTGGGGTTGCAGAGAATCCTCCGGGGGTTCCGGATCGCATGGCATGGCTGTATGAGAAGAGCTCCACGTGGAGGAAGCTGGTGGCCTTCACGCGGGCCTCCCCCTGGTACATGGGGGGCTTCGCTGTTGCCTGTTTTGGCATCCCCTATGCTGTGGGACAGGTGGTGATGGGCAGCACCAATCCGCCCCAGCAGACGGAGCTGGAAAGCCGCCTGCGGGCGCGGCAGACGGTTGACCACCAGGTGTGGATCAGCGGCCCTCTAATCATTGAATGGCACACAATTTTGGATTAAGCGCGCGGTTCAGGTAAATGAAAGCCACAAAGCGACGGTGAGCACCAAACACTGCGCGGGACGGAGGGGGGGGAGAGGCAGCTGTTGCGCTGTGGGAAAGCATGTTGGAGAGCTCATGGTTGCGCATTGGTGGATGCGTGAGCTGCATTAGTTAGGATATGTGAGTTTATGCCTCTGCCCCTCTCTCCTTCCCTCCCCCACGCTCTATCCTTCTCTCTTCCCTCTCTCAGAGTGTGTGTGTGTGTGTGTGTATGCGTGTGTGGGTGTGTGGATGTGTGTGTGTGTGTGTGGGGGGGGGTGTGTGCGCGCCCATAGGAAAGAGAGAGGGGAATGGTGGGTGGGTTTGGAGATGTGTGTGTGTGTGTGTGTGTGTGTGTGTGTGTGTGTAAGTGAGTGAGTGAGAGAGAGAGAGAGAGAGAGAGAGAGAGAGAGAGAGAGAGAGAGAGAGAGAGAGAGAGAGAGAGAGAGAGAGAGAGAGAGAGAGAGAGAGCATGCGATTGAGCACACGCTCTCGCTCGTGCTCGCAACCGACTTAGGTGAGGAGAGATGGGGGGCGGGTGGGCGACGCGTGGCGCGGTACGGCGGGACAGAGGTAGAATTGGCATGCAGCATGGGACAGGCTGAGAGAGTGGGGTGCGCAGGTGCTGGCCAGGGCAAACAAAGAGCGGCTGGCAGTGCTTCTGGGGGAGGCGCAGCGGAAGGACGCCGCCTCTGAGGAGCGCTATGCGGCCGCCTTAAGGTGTTATTCCCCTCTATCTATCTATTCCATCTATCCCTACTTCAGAGGCTGTGTTCATTGAGCCGGGTCTCACTGCATCTCTGATGCTTTGCATTTATCCTTTAGTTACTGTCTTTTCCTTTAACTCTTGTTCATCCACCCCCCCTTGTGTGTGTGTGTGTGTGTGTGTGTGTGTGTGTGTGTGTGTGTGTGTGTGTGTGTGTGTGTGTGTGTGTGTGTGCGTGCGTGCGTGCGCGTGGAAGGATCGTGAGATGGTGGGGAATTGTTTGAGAGTAGAAGGATTTGCAAGCAAGCTGTCAGATCTTGTCGTCGTCACGGATCCTGTGCTGCATCCTTTCATTCTTGCATGCATCCCCTTGCTTCTATATTTCCCCTCGCATTACCCACCAGGTATTTGTTTCCCCTTGCGCCACCCATGAACCATATACTACCCCTGTGTCACAAACCCTTCATAGTTCCCGTTGTGTCACCCACCCACTATGTTTCCCTTCGCATCTCCTAACCATTATACTTCCCGTTGAGTCACCCCACCCGGTCTACGCCCCTTGCATCATCCCAACCATTAGAATTCCTCATGTGCCACCCCCTTCCCGCTGTACGCCCATTGCACATCCACCGGGTATACTTTCTGGGGTATAGCGGGTCACCCCACCCGCTATACTTCCCTTGCACACCCACCAACTATACACCCTTCAGCGTCACCCACCCACCCTCCCACCGACCGTATTTTCCTTTGTTTACGTACCCTTTGTGAGTCACTCTGCGTCACCCACCCACCAGACTATTCCTGCGTCATCAACCCACTATGCTTCCCCTTGTATCACCCAATCATTATACTTCGCCATGCGTCACCGCACCCACTATGCGTCCATATGCAATTCCCCTCCCCCCCTTCCCCCTAAAACCGATACCGGGATTTGAATGGGGAACTTGCACTGGTCCGGGTTGCAGAGGGGAGTCCCTGGGTACCCACAGCCGCGGTACCACTGTGGGGGCCAAGGCAATTGAAGACTCCACTCAAGGTGTTCGCCGTTGATCTGCAGTGACTGCTTTGGCGCACCCTCGTGTAAAGTTGGCGGTGCAATATGACCTCTCGGCGAAGTTTTGGCTGAAGATTGGCAATGCAATAGGACCACTGACCGAGGGTTGGTCCAAACTTGGTATTGTTGCTGTCGGCCCTGCAGGGGGTCGTAGGGAGTGTCGTCTTCGGGTCCGGGATGCTGTCAGCCCACGCGCTTTTGGGGGCCAGCGCACTCTCTTGTGATTGCACAACGAGCAGAAGACAAAGAGGGTGTGCGATGCTTGTATGACTGATGGGTGGGCAGGATGTAAGCCCGCGGCCCTGAAGGAGAAGGCCTGGACATGCACACATGAATTGGTATTTCTCAAACGTGCGTAAGGCATCGAAGGTCGTCGTCGTATTGTTGCAAGTTTTGCACTTTTTTAAAGAATCTTTGACCTAGAAACCTTGCACTCTCCGACCTTGCTTGGTTCTTTAGAAGGTGTCAGTTAAGAAACGCTTTGTAGAAGATTCCCCAAGGGGAAGCAGGCATTGTGAATCAGGAAGTGGAAGACGCGAGCGCTTCGTCTTCCGCTTGGGACGGTAAAGAGTTTTACGTGAATGGAGGGATAAAGCCAAGATGGAGGAACAACACATGTTTGCACCAGTAAAGGCCGCATGGACTTACATGTATTGAGTTACATGCCCCGCATTGTCTTCGAGATCCAGATGAAATGCTTTACACACGGGCTCGGCTCCACAGTTGTGGGTCGGCAGCTTCCCAACAGGGCACTACATTGTTTCCACTCCCGAGTGAGGTATTAGGGTTCAAGAGTGTAGCGTGTTTTTGGGCTGCTTGGCTGATGTGAGCAACTGGCTCTGTAATTTTCCAGCAAGACCAGAGACCTGACGAGAAGTCGACGTGGCCTTTGGCGAGAAGCCTATGGCAACGTTAAAGAGCTTATGGCAACAACTTAAAGAACAGCGTTGAAATCGCCGTCCTCCACACCAGGGGGCAGGGTGTGGTGGGAGATCATGGGGTAGCCAGCTGGAATTCAGGACTTCGCCATGCGGTGCTGATTTTTTTAACCCCACTATGGTGTTTATCCCGGTACCCTGGGACAGAAAGACACCCACAACTTTTTTTTTTTACATAAATCGAGTGCTCGTCAAATGCTCCTTTCTTGCGAGGGCACTTACGTTGCCCTCGTGGCTGGACAGATGTACCTTCGTCTTCTTCGTTGTAAATGAAGAACAGGCGCCAGGACCCGGCGCGGGAGTCACGGCAAGAGGGTGACGTCAAAGACCACCACAAAACGACGACAGGAAGAAGAATTAGATGATATGTGTCCCAACCACTAGTGTCCACTGAGATGGAGGAGCTCCCACAGTAACCAAGAGTTGGAGCCAAGAGCAAAACACTCAGCAACGGAGGCAGGTGAAAAGGAAATTTCCTTCAAGAGGAGAAAAGTGTTTGCAATGTTATGCAAGAGGAGGAAAGGAAACCGTGACTACTCACCTAGCTCGGTGATCAGGGCCGAGAGTGTTTGGGCTAGGTGACTAGTCGGTGGCTAGTGGTTTGCCTCGGACTGCACGTCCACGTGCGTGATACAGGTTTTAACCGACGCTCTTAAATGTGCGCTCTACAGTCAAGGCGATCTCGGGGCTTGGTCAGCAATCTGGGGGAGCGCCCGATAGCCCGAACTTGCCCCCGGCTTTTGTGAACACCAAATTGATGGAGCTACCCTGTCATATAAGTTGTCCGAAGCTTGTTGGGGTTGCAAAGGGTTTTCAGTGTCCCGGGTTTTTAGGGTGATCGACTGGTTACGCGAGACCACCTTGAACGCCGGATCTTCTGGCTGGCACTGTCTTCCAGCGGAAGCGACAGATACTAACTGGTACTAGCATATTAAAGCCATTTTGACGTCACATATACTGATATGTTAAGTTATTTTTTGCCATTGGCGCATTACTCGATAGTTTTGGGAGTACACAGGTCACGGTACTGTATTGCTCGACTGCAACACAAGGGAATCACACGCCGCATCTATTGATCCACTACAGAACATTGAGTTATGCTGTATCCTGCTCATTAATATGATTGATTTTGACTTTCAAGGTTGTAAACTCCTACAAGACATCAAACGGCACCAAGCCTACATGCACGGGTTGCACAGGGCATGGCACAAAACGTCATGTGTGTAATTTGAAGGATGGGGCTGAAAGTCGGGATTGTCGGGGCACTCGCGAGTTTCTTGCTCGTTTCCACGGAAGGGACAGCGCTGCGCAAACCCCTCGCGGCCCAGCTGGTAGGCATTGAAACTGTGCCCTGCTATCCGAGTGGTGCAGTCTGCTTCTTGTCTAGTGCGTGCTGCTCGAAAAACTGTCGGGCGCTCCCGTTGGAGGCAAGTTACATTCCATTGAACATATGTGGACTTTCTGGGAACCCTGCCGATAATGACGGGTATGATTATGAGTATGGGATGCCCGGCT
>KV908420.1:318056-320556 GCA_002005505.1 Botryococcus braunii
GAATGTTCTTTCACCTCCGGAGCACATGCATGGGCCTGGGTGTCGGTAACCATTAAAAAAGTGACTAGCTTGATGTGAAACACATGTAACGCTCCAGATATATATACATATACACATACACATATATATACATATATATATATATATATATGCTGTTGTTGCTCCGCAAGCCCCTTGCGAACCTTTGGAATCTACACATTGAGTTCTCGAAGGCTTGTGGGAAACAGAGCTTAGAATTTCGGGCTTGCCCTCCAGAGGGCGCCGATCCGGTTTTTTATGTATATGACGTTTGGAAGATCCATGCACATCTTTTGAGTTCATTGGATTACATCTATGAGCCTCACAGATGTACATGTGATATGTTCGAACGAGTTCCTGATCCCTATTGAGTTTTGTAGTAATATAAGTGGTGATGGCACGCGTGGCAATGCTTTAAGGATTTGATCATTTTCCTGTGGGTTGTGTCTAGCCGTCTAGGCGTTGTACACACAAGTAGCCCACCTATTTATCTAGAAATCTCGGAAAGGTCCTTCTCTTCGGCTCTTTACGCGTTTTCTAAGCTTTTGCGTCTCGTCTCTTGCTTTCGTTTGGCGTCTATACTTATATAATATATACATTATGTGATTGCTTGCAAATATTGATCATGAAGTAAAACATCATGTGGAGCAACATGATCATGTTGCTCCACATCATTTTTTACTTAAAAAGTCTGCACAACGGTCGGGCATGCAGAATCTTTCCATTGTGCAAAGGATGGATTCCCTACTTCAATTAGGCAAGCCTTTCCCTGATCAGCTGAGGAAGAAGTCCTGACAAGCATCGGATCCTAAGCTTAACTACATATCCATCAATGGGGAAATGTTGAAGCCCAATCTGCACGCAAAAAATGCATATGTAGATACCTGGTATCAAGGTGGGGCAGTCGATACACCATATGCAGAAAGGTTGTGTGAGCAATACACTACATCTCTCGTGTCCGCCCGTCACCCCAAAATGTTGTTGAAGGTCCAGTCTGCATGTATGCCAACACTGCAAAAGGGGGTTGGGGGTCACAAGCCAAACGCTTTCCCGCGCGCGCTTCTGTTTTTCCATAGTGCCAGGTAAGGGTGCACGCACGTGGCCTCGTGACAGGCTTGGCCCATGCATGGGGTCCAGAGTGGGAGATCTCAGCAAAAACGCAAGTGGCGTCGATCAATGCAAGTTGATATCCAGATGTTTCAAAGTTGTTAACAGCGCCCTATCAATATTCTAGTAGCTGCTCGTGACCAGCAGCCGGCACTGGCTTTTTCCCTGCGCGAGCCTTGATAGTTGTTGCTAACAGCACTGGTGCTCATGAAGTGGGAGCGGCCGCACACGCTCAATTGCAATGATGTGACGTGTATCCGACCTAGATCTCCCGTGCTATGAATGCCTCTTTCCTTAACAAAAGCTGGTGAAAAGGGGCCGTCCCGAGGTATAATCAGCCCTTCAAAGGTCAACAGTAAATTCAAGAGTCAGGCCTTCAAAAAAAGAGTTGGTCGATAGCAATTTCAATAGTCAGCCATTCAATTCCAAGACTTGACCCAATGCATTAACGTAACATTAATGGGTCGAGTCTCATGGCTGTCACATCCTCGTTGAGCGGCCCATAACTGCATATACAATAAACAGTTCGAAAAGGTACCGTTAGCCGTTTGCACCATGCGTGTAGTGTTTGGTTCAGCACGCTTTGCGGCATCAGACCATGTGGTGACAAACAACATCGGGATCGGTGGCAGACCACTAGGGCGACAGAGCATGTGCGCATGCTGTATGCCAGACCACGTGCACGTGCATGCACGCTGTATGACTCAGATATTTGCTAGCTTATGTATTGACAGCTCGTGGCTGAGCACGTGTACATTGTTGTGCTATGACTGTAGACTCTGGAGTGCATGTATTTCAAAGCGCATGCAGGCACCTTGCAGAGCATGCATATGCCCAATGTACAATAACATGCATATGTAGATGTCTGTGCACGTTGCATGCAAGTGCACCATTTGCATAAGTATGCGCACACACGTAGCTTGCAAAATATATTGCTCCGGTCTACATGCAAGACCCGAAACTGACGGGGCACTTGTAGCGCCCGGGCCCAATTAGGCTGATAGGGGGCCAAATTAGGCCGATAGGGGCCTAAATAGTACCTGTTCTATGGGCCTTCGACGAGGTAGATCTCGGAAACATATTTCCCCTGCATTGCTAACTCACCGTGCTCCATTGATTTGGTCGCAACCTTAGAAGACGATTGAAATAGATCAAACACGTAAAGGGCCCACATGAGCATATAGACACAACCACGTGGTCGCAAGAATGAACCCACGTGGGCTCATGATCATTCCCCTGAAAGCAGCCCGTGTGGGTTTAACTAGCCAAAATTAGCTCATGCATGTCATAAACGCGGTCACACAGTTGCGCAAAACATAGACGCGCCCCCTGCAAGCAGCCCGTGTAAGTTTATGTGAGCAAATAGGAGCCACTG
>KV908420.1:340556-353056 GCA_002005505.1 Botryococcus braunii
TGCGTCACAGTTCCGCCTCCTTCAAAGCTTATCAGCATTTTACATACTTCTGGCACTTAACATGTTTCTGTTCTCATGGATGCCGCCATCCTTAAACTTGTCATAGAGGACCAACTAAGACGACCAGTGAAAGAATGCATCTCACACGTCATCTGAAGAATAACGTCATTGACAAAATCCAATACCGCAATTTGTGCGGGAGCAGGCGTGGGACAACGAACCAGCCATCACCAATCCTCATTAATTGAATATCAGTCACATTGCACGATCAGTATTACTATAACGACCCAATGAATAAGCCCAAGAAACATCTGCATAATCTCGAGCTCACGATTGTCATGTAGGGGCTGAAGCGTTCCCCCCCCCCCCCCCCCGGTACACCACCTCCCGACTCATGGTACAGTGCATCATGCGGTAGCATTAGTCGTCACAAACCCTTCCGGAAGAAGTGGATCCAAGTGACCAGCCCCCTTCAACACTTCTTGAAAGCCGCCATTGTACATTGGTGTTCCGGCACTCATCCCGCAGGTTCCCTCAGGGGAGGGGGGGGGGACATACAGGTTCTTTGCATCGAGTGAAAGCCCACGAGCACTAAACCAGGAAGAAATATTTTTCCGGCCCTCTTCTTGAAGATTACCGGGGGTGGGGAAGGGGTGGGGGGGAGGGGGGGCGCATTTCTCAGCGTTGAGAACTTCTCGACGAGGAGACAGCCCGAGAGCCCTAAACTCCGAAGGTATACACTGCAGGAATTTCTTTTCTGACATTCCTTTGGGGAAGGGGGGGGGGGGGCGGGCGTCATCAAGGTTTGCCTTCGACCAGAAAACAGCCCCGAGGACACTTAACAGGGAAGAGCTTTAGATCCCGTTACAAGAACTGTCCTAGAGCAGTTTGGCGCAACGAGGTCCAGAAACGGCAGTGGGGCAGGCGGTCAAGCAGGCTGCCTTCATGACGTCGTCCTCCTCCAGCGGCGGGGGCGCCTGCCCGAACACCATCTCGCACGACATGTCTGCCTTCCGCACAAGCCCTTGTAAGGCAACCCACTGACCGATTGCGTGCGTGAGTGCGTGCGTGCATGGCAGAGACAAAGAAATGTGTGCCAACGCCTCTTCGGCAGAGACAAAGAAATGCATATGCAAAGGAATGAAGCTGAACCATTGCATCAGCCGCTCCTAGCATCCCACCCCATCCTTCCACATACACACCACCGCCACCGCTGCCTCCAAGGTACAGCCGCTCCCAGAATACCACCCCGTGCTTCCACAAACATACCACCACAACCACCACCGCTTCCAAGGCACAGTCAGTCGACAAACCCCTTGCGGGGCCGGCTTCCAATGCCCCCCCCCCCCCCCACGTCGGTCCCACTTGCTCTTTTCACATAGATAACTGCAAGGCATGGGCCATTTCACACAGACTCTTGCAAGGCATGGGCATTTTTCCCACAGACTCCAGCAAGGAATATCCCTTTTCAAATGCACTCCAGCAAGGAATATGCCTTTTCACACAGACTGCTGCAAGGCATGGGCCTTTTCACACAGACTCCAGTAAGGAACAGGCCTCTTCACACAGACTCCTGTTAGGCAAAAGGGGTTTCCCCCCCCCCCCCCCCCCACCAGACTCCTGCAAGGCATAGGCTTTTTCACACAGAGTGTTGCAAGGCATGGACCTCTTCAAGTATTCAACTGCAAGGCATAAGGCCTTTTTATGCAGACTCCTGCAAGGCATAAGGTCTTTTCACACAGACCGCTGCAAGGCATGGGCTTCTTCACATAGACTCCGGCAAGGCATGGGCAAATAACAAGCCCCCCCCCCCCCCCCCCCGGGCGGGGGAGCCGCCCCACCTTCAAAGTTGGGAGACATGGTGAGCGGCATCCCCAGCTGCTCTGTGAAGAACGTCTGGACCGGCGACTTGCAAAGATTCACACACATCCCAACACACCCACTCTCTGCCAGGTATCTGCACGCGCCCACACACCCCCCGGCAGGTTTGATTTCACACCCATTCCTGCGAGGTATTTGCACGCGCCCACACCCACACCCACCAGCTTTATTTCGCACAGACCCCTACCCACCCACTCTCTACGAGGTATCCACACGCGCCCACAGTCACACGCCCCCCGCTTTCCTCGGGAGCTTTTGGTAATAGTCGTCGACTTCAGCTCATCCGAAATGCGGGGCCCCTCACGTCGGTTTCCAAAATACTCACTCATGCGGGGGCCGACAGGGGGAATTCGGGGTTTTGCGGGGGGGGGGGGGGGAGATGGAAGCGCACGGTAATAAAGAGTTGGAAGGCCGACATTCAGCCATGATCTCTAAGGATGAAGGTCAGGGGAGGACTTTAGATTATAGGATAACGTGGTTAACTTCAAGGGATGTGGTAAGGAGAGGGGTTGTATGAGGAGATCAACCAGTGAAATTTATAAGCTTGTGGCGAGTAGAGGAATTGAGGAGACTCCATGTGCTCCCCACAGGCACGAGATATCAGGGGCGGGGAAGGCTGTCACATTCTAGAATGGCCGTCACGCCTAACAGGGACACCATCCCACCCCTGGCAGCAAAGGAAGAGGAAGAGGAGGATGTATAGGGCACCATAACGGACCCACATTTGTTTTTGAAAGCAAAATCCTGAAGAGTTTAAGCTGCTTTGTTCATGTAGTGCGAACACTCAGACAGACAGAAACACAGACACAGACACAGACACTCACTCACACACACACACACACACACACACACACACACACACACACACACACACACACACACACACACACACACACACACACACACACACACACGCGCGCGCGCGGACACATCCACAGACAGAGAAGGGGTTGAGAGGGGGGCCAAGAGAGAGAGATAGATAGAGAGAGAGAGAGAGAGAGAGAGAGAGAGAGAGAGAGAGAGAGAGAGAGAGAGAGAGAGAGAGAGAGAGAGAGAGAGAGAGAGAGAGAGAGAGAGAGAGAGAGAGAGATAGATATAGAGAGAGGGGGGGGGGAGTAACGGTGGGACCCAGGCTACCTGCACTTTTCAATATGCACACCACTCGTTTGCGACTGTCCGTTGACTTCCACCTCAACTGTCTTCATGGGACCGACCAGCCAGGTGAAGAAGGCGGGAGTGATCCTGGCGTTCAGCTCGGCTCCCCACTTGCTATACGGGAAGGCACGTCTGAACCACGGAGGAACCTCTGGGCCCCGCTCCCATCCCCTTCAGTCCCTTAGCATGCAAGACACAAAGCCACGATTCCAACATAAATCAATCATCGTCTGTCAATCAATAACAGTTTGTAATTATAATAGTATAGGAGGTAGCACCAACGAAAACAAAACAACAACAACAGCAACAACAACAACTACAACTGCAACTACAACTACAACTACAACTAGCAACTAGCAACTAGCAACTACTACCACCACAACTACTACTACTACTACTACTACTACTACTACTACTACTACCACTACTACTACTACTACTACTACTACTACTACTACTACTACTACTACTACTACTACTACTACTACTACTACTACTGCTGCTGCTGCTGCTGCTGCTGCTGCTGCTGCTGCTGCTGCCGCTGGTGCTGCTGCTGCTGCTTCTACTGCTACCACTGCTCCTACATCTACAGCTACTGCTACTGCTCTGGCTATTGCCACTGCTACTGCTACTCCTACTACCACTGCTACTGTTACTGCTGCTACCACTACCACTACCACTACCACTACCACTACCACTACCACTACCACTACCACTACCACACCACCACCACCACCACCACCACTAGAATTGAAGAAGGTGACCAGCATCATAAGCGCCAAAAGTGAGAGTTGCGTCAGGCACAATGTCAATGGCCCGGAAGAATCACGTGTGGTTTCTCAAGCCCTTCAGGTGTACCTGGAAAGCCGGCAATGACAGCCTCCCTTTGCTGTGCAGCTGTACGGCCCTGCCCCTCCAAACACGTGCAAAATCATGCCAGTGATTAAACCCAAGATGGTGACACTTTAACACAAGATGATGACATAAAATGCAGTTCGCATTACTGATTGATGACCCATCATTTACTGCCGCCAGGAACCATGGCCTGGCTGTGACGATCATGATTCGATACCGCATAGGCTGTAGACATAGGAGGGTGGAAAATCGCTAACTGAAGGGCAGAAACTTTCGCACTAGTGGGAGCTCAAGATCAATAGGAATATTTTTTATTATTTTATTTAATTAAAACCAGCAGTCAAGTTGAATAAAACTTGGCTCTTCCTTGCAAATTGCACAGGGCGCGCCCCCGCGCCCTCCCCGGGACCCTTGCTTGAGGCTGTCAGCTACATTTATTACAAACCCCCACATCCATCTACCTTCATCTTATCAGGTGCAGATTACCAGCACATGGCCACGGCAAGTCCCCCAATAGGCACCCAGTAGCACAAAGCCGCCTGTGTATCGAAGACGGATGTGGCAGTAGAAAACCTAAACTTAAACCAAAATTTAATTTTATGGAAGTGGTGTCGTGCCTTCATGAGTGCCCTCGAAACTTCAACCATGCCTGCGTAAGTCTCTTTGCCGTCTGTCCAACCCCTGGGACTCTGCCAACCGGCAATATTCCCGTATGCTTTGCGACAAAGCGCAATGAAAGCTACATCTGACCACGTATCATTGTACTCCGATTCCCTCGGAGGCTCAACAGAAGCTGGGTCTGTCGCCCGGGCGGTGCATCCGTTTCCCCGTCGTCGTCGGCGCATCGCAGAAGGGACATGAAGACAGCAAATTCGAAGCTCCTGGGTAAATCTTAGCACCGAATGATGACGATAGTAAGGCGACGATTGGCTAGCCGTAGCGATATCGGGATGCATGCGGATGCGTCGAAATTACTACCACTACGATCAGAATGCAGTAAACTAATTGTTTGACACACAAAGCCACACGCTTTTGAAATCAGATAAATTGACTATACAAAGTATGTGCGACGAACACTACAGAAGGAAGTAAGGCCTGGCATAATCAGTATGATATGCATGTGTGTGTTATCCACGATGCTCAGCATGGGCAGTACATTTCTATCTCCTGAATGTACCGGCAAATACTAGGGGCCCTGCTGAGAGATTGGGTTGCTTGTTGGTATCCTTTCACTGCTATGGCTCCAAATCTTCCGCATCTGGCCAGCTGGTGTGATGCAACCTAACATCATACCTTTCAGAGGGTCTTCCGAGACATCTGCCACCGTCCTACTGGGGCCAATCACGACCGACTACATTTTTGAGTTTAAGCGTTTGACGACTGTAATATTTCCCGTGAAATACGAGGTTATCCTGATTCCTTTGTCCGTGATTATGTCCTGATTAATGACAAAAACTGGTATCTGAATGAGGAGATCCTGCAGGAGTCATTTTACCGGGAATCCTTGTTATTCCGGGACTTCACACGTGGAGGTATGCTGGAAATGATTTCGATAATTTCAGTGTATTTTTTCCAGTTTTCAACGAAGCGTCATGTATTGCTTTTGCAGCATATTTGAATGGCAGCCTGATCGGAGCAGTCGCAGTACGTCTAGAAGCAATCCCTAACACGGATAATGCAAAGCTATACATAATGACGCTCGGCGTGCTAGCGCCATATAGAGGTCAAGGCATAGGTGAGCTCAACAATGCACTCAATCCTTGACAGGCCCTGACCATATTGCAGGTCAAGCCGAGTGGGTGTGATCGTATCCCGATATGTGTTCCAAAGCCTGACTCTGCATTATTGGTTTGTTCTTACATAACGTAATATCTAGAACATGGAAGAGAGGATGGGAAGGGCGGGAGTCACCCAGAGGAGGTAAAGAAGGAGAAGTGGAAGGAGGGAAGGGGGAAGGGGGGCGGGGTGAAAAGAAATGAGGCATATGATACCTCCCATAAGAACGTAAGTTCTACTTTGGATGTTTTAACATGTCTAAGGTGTCAGGTCCTTGTTCATGGTGAACCTATCTGGATGATTGTATGTTGATGCTAGGTGGATTGCCGCAGGAGGATTGCTTCTGCAGCATGTTCTCACGACAGCCAAGCTGCATGAAGAGGTGATCGAGGCATACTTGCATGTGCATACCAGCAATACAGATGCCATTCGCTTCTACAAGAAGTACGGGTTTGAAGAGCGAGGGATTGTGTCTCAGTACTACAGGCGGTTGAGGCCGCCTGATGCAGTACTCCTTTGGAGAAGTCTGCAGACAAACGATGCTCTGGCCGAGCAGGCTCTAGCTCCTGCTTTATGAGGCCTGCGCATGCAGGCACGTTTGAACCCATGCCCATGCGGGTCCGCGCTCCCGTGCGTATGTACACGCACGCACACCGCCTTTCGAAGACGTGTGGGAAAGTTGCTGAGGCGGGTCCTCAACGATGGACCGGGCCATTTGTTTTGGGCTAGCAGAAAACATATATATGTAGCATGTCTACGTGCTAGAGGGGGATACATATATGGATACAAGTACAGACATTTGTGCATCTGCAATTGTGGAACTGCAGAGGAAGGAGTTTTTAGCATTCAGAGAACTTTCGTACCGGTAGTGTTAGGAACAATGGTGCTTGCCAATGTCACTTATGCAGCGTGGGGGAGGAGGTAGGGGACCAAGCCCCATGTCTGTCCCCGGAAGGGCAACAATGAGCAGTGGCACATGTTAGGATTAATCATAGTAAAGCACACAAAATTAGGATTAATGCTAATGAAGCGCACAAAGGTGCGAGACGGGTGCGTGCGTCCATGCATGCCAGCCCTCGGTGTTACCATATCGCGCATGAATGCAACAAGTATATGTACATTTGTTTGAATTCACACCTGCCTTGGTCAGGACATTCGACTGGCGATCCCTTGTGCTCGCGGTCATGCCGTCAAAATTGACTGGCGCTATCTTGTCTTATGTCATGCAGGGAGAGCCCAGTCGATGGTAAGCTTCCTGCGCAAACTTTCTATGTTCCGTGGAGAAGCCTGCAACCCACTCCTTGAACGAAAGGAAGGAAGGTACCATTATTACAGAAGGACACCGAGTGTTATACCGTAACGAGTAACATGATATCGAGGACCAGGGCAGATGGGTGTAGAGCATAATGAGTCAAGTTGCCGTGATTTCTTATAAGCTAACAGGCCAGATGGGAGTTGAGAATAAGGCAAGTTGCCGTAACCTGACAGGACAGATGGGAGGTGCCTTGGGATATCCCCATGAAGATAGAGTTATCTTGGCCAAGGTAACTCTATCGATAGAGATAGAACCAGAAGTACAGCAACAGCAGTGTCTGGCGGACACCTGAGCAGGTGGCACTATTCTTCGACTGCTGGTTAGTGCATAAGGAGTGTTTGTATTAGTGCATTATGCATTAAGAGTGGGGATAATGGGTGTAGGTAGGTAGGTAGGCAACACTAGTCTTTGACTGCTGGCAGGTCGGTAGGCAGCGATAGTCTTTGACTGCTGGTTGGGGCGTTGTGGATGGGGATGGAGGGTTGCGTGGGTACCTACGTGGGTACCTAGATTGCTAGCAAGCGTGAGAAGGTGGGAGAGGGGGATTGAGAGAGAGAAGGGGGGGGGGGGCAGGGGTCGCGCAGGCAGGGAGCGCAGTTGCAACATGGGTAAACATGCAGACATGTGGGCTTGATCAAGCCCACACGTCACTCATGAATGACCACGTTCTACGCTGTGTGCATGCTTTTGTGGATGCATTGCGAGAAGGACGGACCGGCAGTGTGCACACGACATCTAAAGACTAACAAATGTTTATTTGAGTCCCGCCCTTGCGGGATAACAGCAACCCCGTCCTTTTGCAGGTTTTCAATGCTGGCAAAGGCTGTCAAAGTCTCTATGTTTCGAATAACGTGTCTCCATCTAGATCTTCCCCTGTTTTTCTTAGTCTCTTAGAGAAGGCTGTCAGACTGCTGCGTTTGTAAAAACGCGGCCACCCTCGTCCTTTGGTATTTGTTACAACTCTTGTGGTCCGCTTTCTTAAAACTTTGATCAAATTTTCGAAGTGCCTACGTATCTAAGAGCGTGTCCGCACCAGTCCTGTGCTTTCCATACGGATTAATGGAAGGCTTTAAAAGTACTAGTGCCTGTGTCTCTAAGAGCGTGTTCCCTCTAGCGATTCAGAGAAGATGAGCCTACTGAATGTGGTGCTCATTAGCACATGATCATATGATCATATTGAGCAGCCCGCTCTCGTTTTCCATATGTACAGCACCACGGCTAGTCGTTATGAGCGCTAGTGCGCACATTGTTCACTGTCTAGGCATCCAGTGTAATCAGAGCCTGAAGGGAGTTTGCATCCATGTGATCACGGGGACAATGAAGTTACGTAACTGCGTAACTTGATTTATAAATTAAGAACATTGTCGATCCTGAGCTCCGGATGGATGTAAGAAGAAGTAAAGTCAGAGGACATGGAGGAGGAGCAGGAAGCACAAGAAGATCTTCTTGTGCATCCTTGACTTCTAGAAGTCAATGAAGACGATGAGGAAGATAACTGAGTAGGCCCATGGACCTGCGGGACACCAGAGGCTGAAGGTATGGACAAGAGAGCTCCTGCATCTAGACTTAAGACGTGAAGCAGATCCCAAGTGCAAACCAAGACATTGGGGCTGAAATTTCGACCGCCCTGAGGTATGCTGCTTTGGCTGCGTTAATGTGCAGCCACGGTGCTCTGCAGCAAGCGAAGCTAGCCAGCCAAGTGTTGCGAGGCCCGAGGTGCAGCGTGCACGTAGCTTGTGAGCAGTTGAGTGTGTGCCTGCGTTCGTGTGTGTGTGTGTGTGTGTGTGTGTGTGTGTGTGTGTGTGTGTGTGTGTGTGTGTGTGTGTGTGTGTGTGTGTGTGTGTGTGTGTGTGTGTGTGTGGGGGGGGGGGGGGGTGCAAATGTTTACAACGTGCTAGTTATTTTGAAGGTAATGCAGTCCCGTATCATCTTCAAATGACATTGCCATCCCAGTTGGCCTTCCGGATCCGTGCGAATTAAAGCCACGTGATAATGTTTTAAAAAGGCCTACTATGTAAGATGCATGTGCCGGCTTGTGAATCTTGCAAGTGCTTTTGTTAGCACATCTGCATGAGCTTAGTTAAGTTTAGGCAGCCCCTTAAAGTCCTCTAGTCTTTTGACTGATAACAGTCATGTCGGTGTTCAATGGAATCTAAAAATACAATTTCAACATGTCGGTGTTTCATGGAATCCAAAATAGGACTCCATGAAGTGGATGTATGACCCCTGACTATGGAGTCATGATATCGTTTTGACATGCCTTTGGTGTCTCCAGGCAGCTGTAGATGCCCTTCCACGTGCTAGTTATTTTGAAGGTAATGCAGTCCCGTATCATCTTCAAATGACATTGCCATCCTTGCGAATTAAAGCCACGTGATAATGTTTTAAAAAGGCCTGCTATGTAAGATGCGTGTGCCGGCGTGTGCACAAGCTGTCAAGTACGCTTTGCGGTTAGGATAGGCTTCACTCTTTTATATAAATACGCTCGAGCCGTTTGGGCCGAACATGCTTAATTAAGCATACTTAAAGGCAATGCATACTACACTAAAAAATAACAAATTCTTGTGGTGTTTCATGAAAACGGCGTTTATGAATATGTGTACAGATGCACGCTTGCATATGCACATTAGGGCTTCTATGCATAGGCCTAGGAGGCCTGATTAGGCAGTCCTAGGAGGCCTGATTAGGCAGTCCTCTTCTTGCGCTCAAGGGCGATCACCCGCTGCAGGAGGCCTGCATTCTGCTTGTACAGAGATTCCGCAAGCTCCACGTACTGCATTTTCTGGGCGATGGCAGCCGACACTATATAAGCGGGTTGCGGGTCGCACTCCGGCCGATCACGAGGAGCTGAGGAGCCTTGACCGTCTCTTTTCTCCCAAGGGCTTTGCAGGCCAGAGGGTATGCGGAAAGTGCGTTTCGCAGGGATGGTAAACCGCGTCTGGAGGTCGGCCAAGCTCAAGAGAATGTCAACCTGCATTCAAAAGTTGCCAAATGTGTTTAAACATGGCATCGGCATAACCGGGAGCGCGGAGGCAAACCTTGGGGCCTACATGTATAGGAGATTTGCGTCAACTGCTTCTGTCGTTTTCCATGTCCGGTTTTCAAATTCGTTTTGTACAAAACAACTGTGACAACCCGAGGAGGGCCCGGGGGTTGGGGGGGGGGGGGGGGCAGATCTACATTCTAGAAGGGGCAGGACTTTCACCGCCAGTCGTCCAACCCTCCATACTGTACGAATCAACTGATTGATACTGATCAGGCCAAATAGTGGCAGCTTCTTGATGAAGAGTCAAAATTTGTCCAGGGTGACCTAAGAACATGCAAAGCAAGAGCATGTGTTCATGTGCTTATCACAGAGCATGGCTTAGTATGGGAGCGATACATCAGGTGATGGTGCATGTGTTAAGGTGCATTGCCGCACCTGCTCGTCTAAATTCAATGGGGGGCTCGAGACCCTGGCGCCTGCATCTGCACGTGCCTGCTGCTTCATTTCCTCTCTTAGTTCCAGCAGCAGTTCCTTGCTGCAGGCGGCGTTGTTGCAGAGGACCTTCAGCTCTGTGCACGCCGCATCCAGCTGGAGTGCTAACATGTGGGCTTTTTGTTGCTCCACGTGTACAACCTGCCTCCAAGCACGAGGATCACGTGCGGTCGCACGAGGGGTCCCCTCGGGACCCGTATCTTTGCGGGTACATACGGGACCACATTGCAAGATTTCAGAATTTAGTAGTATATGTCCGGCGTCCTGTCTGCTGCGATCGGTATCGGCTCCAGCGTTCACGTCTGTAAGGACCCCGGGAGCTTGCGCTTGGTTATGGGGGCGTTCCCTTTGTTCCCCCTTTTCCCCATTTCCGTCTCGGCTACCAGGGTCGTCTGACGAGGTCATGCTGGTCTCAGCCGAGATGGGGTGGCAAGCCGGGGCTAACGGCTGCTGATCTGCATCCTCCCTGTCGACAGCTTGGACGTCCAAACTTGGCGAAGCATGCTCTGTAGATTCATGTGGTGTAGCCGTAGTTGGTGTAGTGACTTGCAGCACGGCAGGGCCCGGTACGGCTTTCCTTTCGTGACTTTCCGATGGAGGTTCTCCGTGTTCCGATGGCGCTTCTCCGTGAGCGCCGTCGCTCTCTACGGAATGCATGTCGTGATCCTCTACCGGCGGGTAACACGTGGTGGTATTCGCAGCGATGTGCATTTCGGTCCCTCTGGGACTTCCGCAGGGATCGTGGTCCTCCCGAATCAGCACGTCGCCTGGGCTGGTGTGTGCGTCGAAGAGCTTGCATATGACTTTAGCCTGAAACGCAGACGCCTCCCAGTCACGAACACCAACCTTTGAGTTTGGAGGCGGGCGCAAGTACTCTTCGGACGAACTTCCGTTCGTTGGGCTTTCGATCTTGGCAACCCCCCTCGTCCACTACAGTACTGTTCAAGCCGCGCTCCCGATGCGTCTCAATGAGAGTCCAGAAAACTTTCTGGCTATGTCACAGAACACAGCTTGCAGGTTTCCTTGTTTTTTTAGAGAGCCAGTCTCCCCCCGGGGGCTCTCCTCCGCCCCTCTCCTCTCCGTCTCTCCCTCCCTCCCTCCTCCCCCCCCCCCCTTGCCAGACTCCTCTATAGAGCTAAGCAGGCTGATGGAGCTTCACACTTACCTTGACAGACTGAAGGCGAGCAAGGCCTTGATGCAGTGACATCTTCTGACCTTGTAGATCCTGCACATCACCCCCCCCCCCCAAAACCCCTTTAGTCTGGCATCACCCCCCCACCCCTATAGTCTGACATCACCCCCCCCCCACCCCTTTAGCCCGTAGGCGGAGCGCTCCGCAGTACGTCCGTTGCTGGCATGTGGACACTGCTCAGTTGTACGTTGCTGGCACGTGGTAACTGCCCATCTCGTACATTGCTGGCAGGTGGACACTGCTCTGTTGTACGTTGCTGGCATGTGAGCTCTGCTCATTTGTACGTTTCTCGCATGTGCGCTACATATATGCAGGCCCCGGCACCATGCAAGGCAAGCAGACAGACGGACAAACAGAAAAACCAAGCAAACAAGCAAGAAAGATGAAACAGAGATACACATTCTGCACCGCCCTCAAACCCACGCGCCCCCAGAAGTAGAGTGATGTCAAGTAAGAAGCCCATTAGCAGGGACTGCATGCAACGCAGTCATGAAAGTTAGTTGTGTGCCTGTTCCTCCCCACATTCAACAGCACGACTGATCGGAAACCAAGAGTTTGGGGGCACGTGGCATGGGCCAAACCTTGTCCAACCGTGGCGTTGACATATAGGACTGGGGGTTTGTCGAGGGCTGTACCATGGGTGCAACACCCACGTGGGAGAAAACATGGTGCTAAATCAATACGACGCTAATTCATATACCCCCGTGGACCGTGGGGTCTTGCAAGACCCCCGTCTCCCGCCAGCAATATTCTAAAAGGATTAAGGGGGTGGAAAGCACTTGCGAGGGTGCCCTCGAAGCGCACGTTTGCTCAAACCCAAAAGAAAAATAGCACCAGGGAGAGACGAG
>KV908420.1:360556-363056 GCA_002005505.1 Botryococcus braunii
ACGAAGAGGAGGAGACGAGGAGGAGGAGAAGGAGCAGGAGGAGGAGGAGGAGGATTTCCTTCGAAGGGAGAGAGTGATCCATAGAGGTCCAGCCATCCGCACTGATACATCGAATGCATATACATCCAAAGTGGGGAAGGAGCTCCTTCTTGACAAGAGGAAAACAGAGAGGAAATTATCCTCTTTCGAAAGCCGGACGGGGTCGAGCATAGGTGCCGGGGTGCGTACTCGAGCGTATTGACCGATTCAGCAACATTGGTGTCGACGGGGGAGACGCAGGCAATCATGAGGGTGCGGGAGGTTCCCCCCAGAGAGTCCCGCAGGACCATGGTGAGAGGGTGCTCCCGGTAGGGCACGTGACGGCTCCCCTGCTCGAGGGCCTTCACCACCAGCCCCAGATGGAACAAGCCCTGGTTGATGGCGATGGCTTCTTTCTTCAACTTTGCTTCCGACCCCGTCCCTGCTTTGTCCAACCTCTCGCTGCCTGCCCGTGTCAGACCGCACACTCGTTAACGAGGGGTAGGCATAATCTTAATGATGGGTAGGCCATTGATGAGGGGAGGCATGATGACGATTAGGCATATTGAGGGTAAGGCATTTTGTGGGCCTCTGCAACGTACAGAGAAGGGCACCCTGCAGATGTCTCCTTCTATCGTGATGAAGGAGGAACTTCCAAGATGCCGCTTCTCCACACCCACGCGCTCGCAAAAGCTCTCACATGCAGTGGAAGACCATTGAAACACACACACACACACACACACACACACACACACACACACACACACACACACACACACACACACACAGACACACACACACACACACACACACACACACACAGACACACACACACACGCGCGCGCGCACACATACACAACAGAGCTGGGGTCAAGGAAGGTGGTCATCATTTTGAGTAGTATACTACTAAAAATGTACGTACATACATGCGACATTATTTACAGGAGTGGTGCAACTGTGCCATGAGTGGTGCAACATTGCAATTGTCGTTGCAAAGTCACGTGCAAAGCCACGAGTAATCGTGGACTAGTCACTACTGCCAGGCCTAGGACACACTCTGCAAGGGCAGTTCTTGGAGCATGCTAGCAGTCCAAAGAGTTTTCCAGAAACGCGCCTGCCAGGTCAGCGAGGTGGAATTTGGCCTCCACCAGGGTCTCCGCCCTGCTGCTGGGGGAGGCAGTCTGCGGTTCGTCTCCGTATACAGTCATGCGGCGGCGGAGGCTCAAGTAGATTGTAAATACCGCATGAGATCGGGAGGACGCGGCGTTCATGTTGGTAGCCGCTACCGCCCGTTGCGATACACCAAATCGCAGCTGTTCCTGTACCGCCAGGTTCCGGATGCACGGTTCAGGGTATATGCCGCTAGGACGTTATGCCCATCTGAGGGTTGACGCCGTCTCCGTTTTCGACGTTAATGAAGAAAATCAGGGATCCAGAAAGGGATCCAGAGGCGTCTGTCAGGACTAATTTGTCCGTTAAGGAGCCAACGAGGAGCTTCTCATGGGTCCTTCTGACCGCAAACACACGTGATGTAATTCTGTCTTTCACATGAACAGTTCTTCAAGTCAAGCGCCCTTGTCGGAACTCGTGAATCGTACGGGCCCGGCACACATATCTAGTTGCGGCATTGGTCAGTGCAGCAATCCCTCCCGTTACCCCTCCCTGGCTGCCCCCTTGTGCCCTCCTTCCCTGCTTGCATTACTCCCTTGCTCCCCCTTATGTGCACCTGCACTGCTAAGGCCATGCATACTCGCGCATGCGTACGCACGCGCGCATGCACGCACGAACAGACTATGACAGTGTTACCAGGTAACAAGCTTTTACAAGCTGGGGTAAAATCATATATATAAGTGAATAGGGCGAGCAGTGCCGGTCTGTCGTTTGGCAGCTGTAAGATGTTTTAGGACACAAGCTCCCAAACCTTTGCTAACCCACACTTCTCTTTCTGAAACACTTCCCCCCTCTCTGTCTCCTGCTCTCGTTTCCCCCAACCTCCAACCCTGTACATCGTCCCTCCTCTTTTCCGCATCCACTCCCCTGCTCCTGGTGAGCTCCGTACCCACGGTACACTCCCTTCCTTGCCTTCCTTGCCCCCTTGGGGGGGGGGGTGTAGAGGCAGGGCTCCCTACCTCCAGCTCCTCGCTGTTGATCACCTTCACACGCCTCAGAGCCTCAACGGTCGACTTCTGGGCATCTCTGGACTTGTCCAGAAGATCCCGGAAGGCCTTGCTGCGGGTCTCCTGGATTTCCATGAAGCTGCAGGCGATCTCCGTACTGGCACCGTCCAGTCTCAAGCTCTTCTCTTTGGCGAAAATGGCGGAACACAAATTCGGCACCACGGCGTGCGGCCAGCCCTCCGATGCTTGGGATTGGCCGCCTTCCGGCAGCCTGTTCCCTGTCCCCATCGTGAAGGTCTTCCCGGACCTGCAGCCAGCATGGCGCGTTGATCCTAAGATTACTTCGTCGATGAGATCCCAAAGTT
>KV908420.1:368056-375556 GCA_002005505.1 Botryococcus braunii
CGCTTCCAGCTTCTTCATTGCTATTCTCTGCACGCAGGCAGAAACACAGCCTCATACCCCTTGTTATATTCTCCGTTCACACACACACACACACACACACACACACACACACACACACACACACACACACACACACACACACACACACACACACACACACATTTACGGCACGGCCTGGCCGGGACACGGCTTCGTCACTGTTTTCATTTCCAAAATGAAACTGAGGACCACCGAAGTCCCAAAGGAAATGGGGTGGATTTGAATGCAGTAGTTCTTGAGGTGCCCAAAGTTGGGCACAAGCCTGCACGTCTGCATTGCTCACACATACACTGTGCAACCTGAACATCCATCGGACCCCGTATCACAACCATGAACCGCTCCAACTCCGCCCTCATCCTCCACAGACGCATCAGTCTGAGCTCAGCACTCTAGACAGGCGTGCATGCATATACCCCTGAGACAGGACATGATAGCCCAGGACCCCGATTGCAGGTTGGACACCCTCTCTCCCCCCGCCTCCCCCTCGCTCTCTCCCTTCCTGCCTCCCCCTCTCCCCCACCCTCCCACCTTCTCTCCCATGGGCAGATGACCATCACCATTTCTAAACTCCCCCCCCCCCCTTCTGTCCGCCGCCCTACCCCTTCATGTCCCTCTCCTTTTTGGGAAGAAATAGAGTTGGCCATCTCCGTTTCTCTCCGCACCCTTTCATGTCCCTCTCTGGCTGGAGAAGAACTCGCAGGAGGGACAAATACTCTTCCTCAGACCTGGCACAACAGGACTTTTGAAACAACCTCTACTACACATCACTAAATGCAACGGAGTCCTGGGTGTCCGACCCTGTGTGACCCTGAAAAAATTCCTAAATGGAAACACACACACACACACACACACACACACACACACACACACACACACACACACACACACACACACACACACACACACACACGCACGCACGCACGCACGCACGCACGCACGCACGCACGCACGCACGCACGCACGCACGCACGGACGCACGCACGGACGCACGCACGCCCGCACGCACGCACGCACGCTGGCACGCACGCATGCACGCACGCGCGCACACACACACACACACACACACACCACACACACACACACACACACACACACACACACACACACACACACACACACACACACACATTCGTGGGGGCAGGTGATTCAGAAGCTGTCGTCACACATGGGAACATATAACTACCTTGTTTCCCACTTGAGTTCGGTCAGCTTGTGCATATACAGTGATGCCAGTGGGGATGTGCTTTATGCGAACAGCAGTCTCCACCTTATTCACATTCTGACCACCTGCCAAACCCAGCACACCCGCCCTTCTGCCTTACTTTGCATGTCACAGACATTTCGCTCTAGAGCCAGAAGCAGAGAACTTACATCAGTGCACATGATGCACATACCCGCTTACGCACGCACGCGTGCGCGCACAAACACACACACACACACACACACTCTCACTCTCTCTCTCTCTCTCTCTCTCTCTCTCTCTCTCTCTCTCTCTCTCTCTCTCTCTCTCTCTCTCTCTCTCTCTCTCTCTCTCTCTCTCACACACACACACACACACACACACACACAGAGGGGGGGGGGGAAGGCATAGAAAACTGCAAAAATGCATTCACACTTAGACAAAAGCACTCACGTAATCATGCATACATGCAACGGGCAGACCCTTACACACTTGCATATAATTTCACACATGCACATACGCACACGCACACACATTCTCACATGCATGCAAAGGCACACAAACACGCAAGCATGCGCACTCACCCCTCGTAATGTATGCGGTCGCGCTTGCACTGTGCAAGATACGGCACTGGGGCAAAAAGGGGGGGGGTGGGGGACACCTTTGCCTTGAGAGCGTAGCGTTGTGACTTCCAGATGATCAGGAGGTATCTCCACTGAAGTAGCCACGTCTTCTGCACAACCACAATCAACCTTCTCTGCGCACGTGTGTGTGTGCCTGTGTGTGTGTGTGTGTGTGTGTGTGTGTGTGTGTGTGTGTGTGTGTGTGTGTGTGTGTGTGTGTGTGTAAGTGGAGTGAGTGTGTGTGTTAGCGCTCGTGCGCGAGGGAAGGAGGGTGGGAGGGAGGGAGAAGAGAGGGAGGGAGGGAGGGAGACACACACACACACACACACACACACACACACACACACACAGAGAGACAGAGAGAGAGAGAGAGAGAGAGAGAGAGAGAGAGAGAGAGAGAGAGAGAGAGAGAGAGAGAGAGAGAGAGAGAGAGAGAGAGAGAGCGAGAGAGTGAGAGAGAGGGGGGGGGGAGAACGGGCGTAGCACGCTCGGAGTGTCAACGGTGACATCCTTCCATACTCAAACCCCGTGACCCTCACTACTTGGCTTCTGCAGCACTAGAAAAAACGCTCCCGACAGGCGGCCCTGTGGCCGAAGGGGGCGGGGGGTGGCGCAGGTCCCGTAACGCAACCCAAGGATGGAAGACAAGATGCTTTTGTGCTCCCTCCCGCCCTCTTTCCCTCTTTCTGTTTTCTTCTTCAAACATTCCCTTCAACACTTCTTTCTTTCCGTTTTTTTCTGAAACATTGTCCTGCTGATTTTCTTGCAATCCCCTGGAAGGAGTTACCAAGAATAGGCATGACCTCGACGGCGGCAAAGCTGGTCTGGCGGAGGCCGGCCGCCCCAAAGGGGGATATGCGCACCAGGCGGTGGGACCCCTTCTCCCCTGCCAAGTAGCCGTACGCATACCGCCCCCTCACCTCCAGCTCCACTGACTTGATGCCTGCCACGTCCCCTACCCCCCCCACCCCCCAAAGTGACCCCTAAGCTGTAGGCTGCAGACAATATGGATGGAGTTTGACGCACAAAACAGACTTGTGAGCCCGCGCAGCACCCCACACACACACACACACACACACACACACACACGCACGCACGCACGCACGCACGCACGCACGCACGCACGCACGCACGCACGCACGCACGCACGCACGCACGCACGCACGCACCCACGCACGCACGCACACACACACACACACACACACACACACACACACACAGAGAGAGAGAGAGGGGGGGGGGGATGGGGAAGAGGGGGGACGGCAATTACGTCAGTGTTGGGAAGTAAGCAAGTGTGGCGGGGGGTGGGGGGTAGACCCTTGAAGAGCTGAGGAAAAGAGTTTGAAGGAACGGAAAACAGAACAAGGGGGGGGGGATTAGGGGGGGAAAGCAAAAAAGGGGGGGAAGCAGAACAAGATGGGGTAAGGGTCAATGACATGTGCGGAACAGTGGGGGCTGCAGTAACATGGACGATGGAGAAGGCATAATGAAGGTGACTATCCACAAGGCGGGTGCATACCTTTGGAGCGGTCCAGCACGGCAACCGCATAACCCTGCTCGGCGCACCAACGCAGGTACATACGCTCCAGCATCTCAGCCCAGTCCTGAGCATCTGTACCGCCTGCCCCAGCCTGTACAGGTCTCCTCACTCTTGCATTAGCCCATGCTCCACATGACAGAAGCCGGTTTTGCTCTCTTCTACGACTGGGCCCTTATGTCCCACTTCAGCCTTTCTGCTGTCATTGTGGCCTTTAGCCATACCCATCCTCATCCCCTCCATCCTGATAAATACGGGGTGCACCCACACCGGTATGAATGACTTCCAGGGTACCCACGACACTACGAATGACTTCCAGGATACCCGCTTTTAATGTGCTGAGAGCCCCCGCAATTTTTTCCTTCTTACCACCCCACCCTTCATCGCAACGTGTTCAAATGGTCCGGCCCGCTGCCGCTCCCCCTTCCCAGGGTCTCATGGAGGTTTTTACCCCCCTCGTCCTCCCTCTAAAGCTTCCATCCCCAGAGAGGAGATCTCAACAAAAAGGTTTTTCAATGCATGTTTTTTAGACATAGAAGGTTTGTCAAGCCACAGCTTCAAGTAGAACATCTAAGCCACAGCTTCAAACCATGACTTACAGCCACAGCTCCAAGCCATAAATTAAATACCACAGCTTCAAGCCATAAATAAAGCCACAGCCTTCCAGCCAAAACCTTAAAGCCGCAGCTTCCAGCAAAAAACTTCCAAGCCACAGCTTCCAGTCAAAAAACCTGAAAGCCGCAGCATCCAGCCACAAACTTAAAAGCCGCAGCTTCCAGGCAAAAAATTAAAGAGCCACAGCTTCAAGCCACCAAGAGGAAGGACCGAACCTGGATGGAGAGGATGGCTCCATTCTGGTCATAAGGGCCTCCCAGCTGCCGCTGCAGCTCCCACTGATCCAGACCCTTCTGCAGCTTTTTCAGAATGGAGGAGCCCTCCACCACAAAGTCATCCTGCTCCTGCCCTTCCGACTCCTGCACTTGACATTGCTTGATTTGTGTATTGCGGAGCACATGGTCCTGGCAGACAGCTCAGGCATAGGAACCTATTCCAACGTTTGGACACAATGCAGCATTGAAACGATCCAGGCCCCCAAATCACCCTCCCCCTCCCTCCCTCCCTCCCTCCCCTCCCTCTCCTCTCCCATTCCCTCCCTCCCTCCCCCCTCTCCCGCCCCCCCCTTCTCTCTCCCTATCTCCCTCCCCCCCCCCCCCCCCTCTCTCTCTCTCTCTCTCTCTCTCTCTCTCTCTCTCTCTCTCTCTCTCTCTCTCTCTCTCTCTCTCTCTCTCTCTCTGTGTCTCTCTCCCCCCCCAACCCCCCTCCCTCCTTCTCCCCACCCCCAGCAGTAGGAAGGGAGGGGGCCGGAGAGTGAGGACGGGAGGGGAGGGGGAGAGAGAGGGAGGGAGGGACGGAGGGGGAGAGGAGAGAGAGAGGGGGGAGAGAGAGAGGGAGAGGGGGGGGGGAGAGAGAGAGAGAGAGAGAGAGAGAGAGAGAGAGAGAGAGAGAGAGAGAGAGAGAGGGGGGGGGGGTCCCTCCCCATTCAGTACATGCAAGCCCCCCTTCTGCATGGGTGCCGCACCCTACCTTTCCCCTTGGTCTCTTTGCATCCAACACCCCATCCCCTCTCTTTCTTGCTTCCCCACTTAGCTTCCACCTCCATCAGTCCTCTCCACTTCCAAGAGACACCCGTGGAGCGCACCTGGGCAAGCTGGACTGCAACCTGCAGGTCATCGGCGAGGGCTTCCAGAGACTTGAGCTCATTTATCTCGCTCTTCAGATTACTAATCCTCTGAACTACTACTTGAGCCCTCTCCTGGTCTTCCCAGAATCCATTCTCTGTGGTCAGCGACTCCGCCTCCCCAAGTTGTTGCTGCAAAGTCTCAAGCCCAGCATCCTGCACAATTGTTCATGAAAGGGTAGCTTACAGGTCCTGGCTTCTAGCAAGACTAAGGAGATAGATGAGTGAATGGTAGGAAAACTTGGTTACTTTTACTAGTTCGCACTGCTGATTAATCAGGGGGCAGCGACGAAAGGGGCAGATACAGTGGACAGAGCTTACAGCCTACACAGACAGCAGCATTCCCACCACCAGTGATACCATTTATGCTGATTCCGTACCTTCCTGTAAATTTGGACCTTGGCAGATAACTCATCCGCCTGGGAAAAGTAAAAACACGACAAGTCAGCATTCAAGAGGAGCCGTGGTTGCAGTTGAAACAAGTTTCGAACAGAATGTGGATCCCGAAATTACCACATAACTGACAGATCCCGAAGGGTTGAACCTGAGTTCTGAGATCAGATAGGGCCAAGTCCGACTTTGCTCTGTCCTGCGATGCTGACGCGCGAATTTTAAGCGGTGTCCGCTGCGAGATAGGCTTCAACCCAGAAACAAAATTAGTAAGGCCCTTTGAATTATACGGAGGGGACAGCTCCAATTTTTTCAATGAGATTTGGAACAGTTTTGGACAATGTTGGAGACATGGTGAAGTGGTTCGAAGCACGCTTCTGGTCGATAATTGTATGAAAAGACGAGATGTTGATATCCATTTCATGCCTTGCAGTTGTGGTTTTAAATCGCGCCCATCTGATTGGAACAAACCATGCAAAAACGATGCCTAACATCACATGCTTCGGGTACACGGTTGCTAAGGTCGGCCACGTCAGCGTCAGCCAATCTGATCGCAACCGTCTTTTGTCCTTGGGCTTGTCACGTGCCCCATGTGGGTCGGGAACTGGGCCGAATCGTATCGGAGCCTGTGGGGAGTCTTGGCCGACACGGACTGAAATATGAACTGCTGACGGACAGGCGAAAGCCATCATCAATAAACGTCGCCCATCGATGAGCAGTATAACAGGACAACAGATAGAATGATGGATTATTAACATGTATCGAACAACTTTCAAAGATACTACATCCGTAATCTAGTTGAACAACTCTGCGTAGCTGGGATCCTCAGCCATGTCTCGAGCCATTCTTTTGTTGATCGGAATAACCGCGTCCCAGGCCAGTATACCTACCTTGAAGAGAGTTTCAGGTACCGAGCTTTAGACTTTTTCCCAGGTAACTGTAGGGCCCGGTCCTCGACATACTCAGAGGCTCGTTCTGTCGGGCAGATATCATTGCAGCACATGCCAAGTTGGATCTGAACACCAAGGACTCAGTTGAAGCAGTTTCAGCTGTACACGGCGGGTATGAGAAGATTTGTCTGTCTTTATGTATTGATCCCTATCGGTCTGTTGCACAACGAGGGTGATTGCAAACTAGATGGCCACCGGATGCAGCGGAACGAGTCTCTCTACTCTACAAGCAGAGAAATTGTCTAGTAACGCTAGGTCTGGGTTACATGATGAAGCAAACAATGCTGGAAACAGTCGCTTGTGGATTTACCGGTTTTTGTTTGAGGGAATCCCAGGATTGTGTAACTGTGTTCTTGGGCAGTGGCGCTTCATGTGTTGCCCTCAATACAAATAATTGCATACATCCTATTGGCGGCGGTCTTGCAGATTGGTCAATGGGTTGCTGAAGCCTCTGGTCTGAACCCCCACCCCTCTCCCTTCCCCTCTTGACCCTTAACAAGTGCTTGTTTCTGAACAGGTCTACTAGGGAGTCAGGAGCGGGGACCCCAAACATACATGGATCAGTTTCAGACACCATTACCATAAGCCTTGACCAACCACCTGCGCTTCCAGATGTAGCAGCAGCAGCTGCTGAAAGTGCAGTTGCGGGTCTGCCAGCAACAGTTCCAGATGCCGGTCCTCCCTCTGTAGAGCAGCTGCCTGTCATGCCAGATGTCCCGGGACCAGTGCCTGAGGCAGTACCTCCATCATTTCCGGCAAACATACCAGATGGCAGTCCTCTCTCCTTTAAGCAGCAGCAGGCACCTGCAAGTGTGTCGGCACCAGCCCCAGCAGCAATCGAGTCCCTGGCCAGGACGAGCCAGAGCCTTCCAGACCTGCCAATCTTGTACACCATTGGAAAATCCTGGCTGCTCTTTGGGTTGCAAGCCATTGGGGGAGTAAACCCTCCGGATTTTCTCCCCGATCCCGCAGTACGGTTCCTGAACCAAGGGCCTGCTAGCTTGGCCATCACACGGTATGCAGACGGACCTTTCGGTCCCTGG
>KV908420.1:380556-383056 GCA_002005505.1 Botryococcus braunii
CCTTCCCCTCGTGGCCCCAAGCAAAGCAAATATCAGATCACCTAAACTTCTCTGCCTTGGCATCTTTCTATTAGATCTGACGTAAGGAGGCGTGGGGGCCACAACGCCGCAGGCAGATACAAGTGGGCAGAGGTATCAAAACGATGGGGAAAGGAGAGGGGAGGACAAGGAAGAGGAGGAGGAGGAGGAGGAGGAGGAGGAGGAGGAGGAGGAGTTGTAGAAGGAAATCGAAAGGGACACAATGCCTTGAAACAGGACCGACCCAACTCGATAGCACGTGGCGTACAAATTTAAGAAGGTGGTGGACGGGGAAGGAAAATGTGCAAAAGGAAAATCTCGGGAGGGAACATGGCAAATATGTGGCAATAGCAACGAATGAAATTTGAGGCAGCCATGAAATGGGGGAAGAGGATTCCGTCCGCTCACGGGGCAGAGGAAGAGGGCGGGCAGGATAGAGGACAGGGTAAGGAACCAGGGCGAGGGGTGGGGGCAGAAGTAACGCAAGAAGCAACTAAACAAGGCACTGATCCCAAAAAGGTCCCAAAACTCCAATGGCGAGGCCACTACAAAAGTCGATTAAAGCAAGCAAGGTTCCAAACTGTGAGACCCATATGGCACCATAGTCAGTGGTAGTGAAGGGTCGCATGGGGATTCGTCATGGTCCAAATTACTTAATTTCCGGTAATGCTTATATACATATTCCTGTTTTTAAAATCAAACCTATTTTGGACATTTACTAGAATTTTTAACCTTTAAGAAAGATCAGTAAGCAAACAGTTTGTAAAAGGTTTGAAAACATGAGATTGGAGAGGTGCGCTCACCTTGCGGGCGAGCCCGATGCCTCCGGGGTGCTTGTCATATATGAGAAGACGTTCGGGGCGGAATCGCGTGTCGTAAGGGTTGTCACACTGCGTTCCCATGTCGGTGTGCCCGCACAGCATGTGGAGGGGCACCACATTCAAGATGGCGTGGCTTGCCGCGTGTAACCCGTCACGCCATGGTAACCCTGCCTCTCGAACTGCGTTCCGCACCTTAAAGGGCACCCGCAGATACGCCGCCTGCCAGCCCCCCACCCCGACAGACTCTGGGTACTGGGACCCCGACGGGCACTGTGTAACGGTACCTGATAGACTCTTTGTCCCGGTACCCCGACGGGCTCTGTGTACAGGTAAGCCGACGGACTCTGTGTCTCGGTACCCAGACGGGCTCTGTGCACCGTTAAGCCGAGGGACTCTGTGTCCCGGTACTAGATGGGCTCTGTGTCCCGGTACCCCGACAGGCTCTGTGTCCCGGTACTAGACGGGCTCTGAGTCCCGGTACCCCGACAGGCTCTGTGTCCCGGTACTAGACGGGCTCTGAGTCCCGGTACCCCGACAGGCTCTGTGTCCCCGTACTAGACGGGCTCTGAGTCCCGGTACCCCGACAGGCTCTGTGTCCCGGTACTAGACGGGCTCTGTGTCCCGGTACCCCGACGGACTCTGTGTACCGCTATCCCGATGGACTCTGTGTTCCAGAACCCCGACGGACTCTGTGTACCGGTACCCCAACAAAATCTGTGTTTTGGTACCCCAACGGACTCTGTGAATCGGTACTCTGACAAACTCTGGGGTACAAGTTCCCCAAGAAAATCTGTACAGGAGATCAGGGAGCATCTTCCTTTTCCAATCGGCATTACTGTCAGTACCATCAGTAAGGCCAACGAGGAACAGAAGGCGCTGACTCATCTCCCGACATCTGCCAGGTGATCGCTTGGGGACCACATGGTGACAACTTTCAACTCGTCATCCCGGCCCTCTGATTTGGGTTTGGATGGGCCATACACTATCAAGACCCATCCAAAATGGCATCCGCAGACAGCAGCCGAAGAATGAACACCGATAGCTCAACCATGCACGCGCAGCGCGGAAACACAACACACACACACACACACACACACACACCCACACCCACACCCACACACACACACACACACACACACACACACACACACACACACAATCATCATCATCATCATCATCATCCTCCTAGAAGCAAGCGTCAATAAAAAGGAAGCGAGAATCAGCAGCAGGACAAGGAGGCGTAGGGGCACCTGAGTGTCAAACTGGACATCCGGGAGGAAGAGGTCGACCTGGTCAAAAACCTGCCCTGAGCCCTGCCAGATGCGGTAAAAGCCCAGCCACCGTGTTGTGACTGTACAATCCGCACACACGGCACTTGTACCGCCACCGTCTTCCACTGGCAGGTTGGCCTGTACTCACCCCTTCCCTTTATGACCGAACCACACTTTGCACCTCACGTAACCTCGAATCTCTCTTTGCATTACTCAACCTGCCCGCCCGCTTTCGGCACGCCCTCCCCACACGACCCGCACTTGTTGTCTTGATCTCAATCCCGTTCAGTACTACTACAGGTTACGACCGCACTGCTCCAAATCGTTGAATTGCAGTACACAGCGACTACTGCACTGCTGCAAATAATTGATTTGCAGTACACAGCGACT
>KV908420.1:388056-395556 GCA_002005505.1 Botryococcus braunii
CAAGTGAAGGCGTACATGTCCTCACATGTTGTAAGACACAGGAAGAAAGAGCAGGGGGGCAGAGGGGCAAGTGTGAGGAACCCTTTGATGTTGCAACAAGACCAGCCTTTGCCGAATGAAACAGATACGACTGCCAATCGCTACAAGCAAGTTATGTCCTACCTTACTGAGCGATGACAGCTAACTGGCACGACTAAGTTATTGCGACCTGTCTGAGCTGTGATATGACCAGGAGCTGGTCAATGCAGAAAGAAAGAACGCACCAGCAGCAAGCTGAGCTCCACGATAGGTGAAGAGCGGTGCTGGTCCAGCTTCACGCCAGCGGCACCGTGCCTCTCCTTCCATTTGCCATCTCCGACATCCGGCAGCCGGCTCTGCGCATCCGCCTGCTCTGATTCCCCCTGGATCCCCGGTCCCCCACCCTTGTGAGCATCCCCTCGTTTGAAGAAGCTCAAGGGTTTCTTCTGGCATCGCCGGAAAGAGTTGCACTCGGGGGCTGTTGCTCCACTTGCCGCATGTTTATGTTCGTGGCCACACTCGTGCATGTGTGTGTGTATGTGTGTGTGTGTGTGTGTGTGTGTGTGTGTGTGTGTGTGTGTGTGTGTGTGTGTGTGTGTGTGAAGGGGGGGAGAGGAAGGAGGGAGGGAGGGGGCAGCAGGGAGGGGGGGGGCTGAAGAGGGATTTGAGCTCACCGTTGACGTTTGGGGGAGGCAAAGGGGTATTCCAAACACTTTACGTTTCAGTAGCGGGTGGGGGCCTGGAAGCTCCTTTATGGGTCCCCCACCATGGACACCATCCGTGAGACCCTGCAACCTCCCACGCCCCACTAAAATGTTTTTCTGGATCGTACTGAAAGCCGCCAGAACACCTCGACCTGTTGGTATGTTCATGAAGAGGATTCTATGCAAGGAACCTTGCCAATTGAAAATATAGCTCGACAGTGTATAGCGAGGGGGATTATGGACAATGCACAGAAATAGTAACAGACTATAAGGAGCGGGGAAAAAAGGCAAGCACTTATTGGGAGAGGAGCCTACCGGATTTGAACCGGTGACCTATCGATCTGCAGTCGATTGCTCTACCCCTGAGCTACGGCTCCAGTGATCCTCAGACTACTTACAAAGTTGCTCACAAATTATGTACATGTGGGAGTCCCACAATTCCTTCGATATCCGCACCGACTCTAACAAAACCTAAAAAGTTAGACAGTTTGGAAATTCTTCAACTTGGAAGCCCTTTACCGTTCAACACCACAAGTAGAATATATAAAATCAGTTTCAACAGAACTTGTCGCGTTCAACACTGCAAAAAGACCATATTAACTCAGTTTCAGCAGTTGAGTTTGTTCTGCATGTTGAGATAGACGAGGTCTTTCCGGTAAGAAAATTGAAATTGGCTGCCGCATTCAGATGCAATCACAGCTATGTAGGCTGTCACATTAGCATTAGACTAAAACATGAACATTTATCCATAAAGACGGCAGGGCACGCCCAACACGACAATATGGGCATCGGCATCAGATGCTTCTGTGCATATTTATTAACGTCATATTTTTCCTTTCTTCCTTAATGACGGGGGATGTGGGGGGGGGGGGGGGAACATTCACTTGTTATCTGCATGTGGGTACATTGGTTCTGAAGAGAGGGGGGAGGGATCTCTGGAGGACACGAGTCTGTAAGTAGATAAATTGCTTCCGATGGTATTGCTGGTACGACTCGAGCCGACGGATGCAGATGAAAATGATACTAGACAAATAATACTATATTTTTACGCTGATAAGCCTTCCCATCATACCTGCGGGTCCTCCTGCTGATCCAGCTGGCCCACATTTCCGGAAGAGGCAACCCTGAGGAGCTCATCTTCAGGCCCGGTCTGGCGCCCACCGATCGCACGGTCAGCCCTTTTTGCAGTTGGTTCTCCCACAGCTAAGGCCTCCAGATCTTGCAACCATTGCGTGTGATCCCTCTCTGCGGCAGCTTGAGCAACATCCTCATCCCTGCGGCGTCTTGCCCGTCCAACAGCTGTTGATATCTTTGATCCCACCACTCTTCTTGCCGGCCCAGAACCAGGATTGCCGCCTGGCTCATCTGCCGATAGTTGGTTAACGCGCTGTTCAGCAGCAGAGCATGACTCCAACGCCGCCGGTTCGATTCTCCGGCCTGACGTTGCCCCGTCTTGATGACTTTTTCCGGTCGACACTTGTTCTGATACCGCAGGGGGGACCAGTCGCAGCATGGGTTTCACATGTGCTCTTGGCATCGAAGTACCTTGTGGGGGCTCTGTACACCCCCCATCATTACCCTGCTGATTAGATGAAGGGCCTGGCACACGGCACGAAGTTTCCAAATCAGGCAACGTGGGATGGTGCCCAACCGACAGGTCCCCAGCCAACCCATGTTCGGTTTGACAGTCCTCTGCAACTGTACGTTGTGATTCCTGGGGCGTTCCCAAGATAGTCGTGTCGCCCATCTCTGCCTGAAAGTGCTCTGGGGCAGCTTGGACAGGGCCCGCATGGGAGGCCGGGGGACCAGGGACCCTGGGGGATTGCAAAGTCTCCGGACCGGGCGTGTGCGGACGCGCAAAGGCCTGCAGATGGCGTGTGGGAGAGGCTGAGGCGTCGCGCACGCTGTGCGTTTCGGAGCGCGGTGACGACAAGAGCTTGTTGAGTCGCGCGAGAGAGGTGTCAGGAGCTTTTGAAGCAAGGGCTTGAGCGCTGGTCATGTCGATGTCCTGCACCAGCAAAGCACATGTTTTGCTGGACACATAAGCAGATTACATAACCCCCAGTTATCGATACGAAGGTCTGAGGACCTTTTCCCTCCCACCCCGCCAACATGTCGGGGCAGCAAAGACAACAGAGCACGAGTTTCCATGTAACATAAGGACTACCATCCAGTCCCCCGCCCCCCCCCCCCAAACACACACACACACACACACACACACACACACACACACACACACACACACACACACACACACACACATGGGCACGCACGCACTGACGCACACATGCACACACAGACATACACGCACGCGCACACACACGCAGACGCACACAGACAGAGATACACCCCGCCAGCACCAGGCGGCAGGTACATATACACACAGACGGGCAAAAGCTTTGGGGGGAAGGAAGGAAGGCAGGGCGCACGAGAATGTCGGCGATGGCGGCAGCCGCCGCGTTGGCGCGGCGGCGGCCCATCTTGACAGACGCCAGCCACTCTGCCTGGGACATGCCAAAGGAGTCGGCCGAGCCCTGAGCCAGGCGTGCCCCCCGGCCCCTCTCCTGCTCAGCATCCTGCATCAGGGCTCTCAGCCGCTCCAGCTCTGCCCGCCTGCCCCGTGAAATCATCTCAAGTTGTGAATTTATGCAGTCGGTGAAGTTATGTAGCCCATCCTGCATCAGGGCTATCAGCCGCTCCAGCTGAGCCCGACTGCCCTATGCGTGAATCAGGCGAGGGAGGGAGGGAGGGAGGGAGGGAGGGAGGGAGGGAGGGAGGGAGGGAGGGAGGGAGGGAGGGGGGAGTGAGGCAGGGAGGGAGGGCGGATGACAGGTAATTGGGCCGAAAATAAGGCGGGGTAACACCTGGAGCGACCCTTGCCACCCCGGGCGCGCCCCTCAGTCCGTGACAGATGCATGTTGCCTGATCTGGCGCTGGCCTCCGCCTGGCGCGTGAGGGGCGGGTTCCACAGCACGAAGCGCTGCGGGCCGTGCGGGGAGCCGTCCTGGCTTACCAGCTTCACCTCCTCCAACCCTAAACCAGTCAACCGCTCGCAGTTACGCATTCGCAGTGAAACAATCGCAGGAAAGCGTCTGCAGCAACGCATTGGGAGTCAGCCATTCGCGGTAACCCACTTTCAGTAAACCATTCGCAGTAAAGCATTCTTAGAAAAGCAATCGCAGTGAGCCATTTTCGCAGTGTAAACCATTCGCAGTAAAGCATATTCTTAGAAAAGCATTCGCAGTGAGCCATTTTCGCAGTAAACCACTCGCAGTAAAGCATTCTTAGAAAAGCATTCGCAGTGAGCCATTTTCGCAGTGTAAACCATTCGCAGTAAAGCATATTCTTAGAAAAGCATTCGCAGTGAGCCATTTTCGCAGTAAACCACTCGCAGTACATCCAATCACTGTCCATCCTGAACAAAAGCTAATGGTCGATAGATGCTTGAATCCTCCCTACAAGGTTGCCAGCGGCTCCGTCTTTCCCAATTGTTTCCTGTCCAGACCTTTTTGAGCGCTCTGGGGGGTTTGTTTTTCGCAAGAGACACCACAGTTCAATTCTCCTCAATGACATCTGTCATGAACGCACCGATTGGCAACAAAATGAATTAGGACGGAGAACACACTGTTAGCGCACACATGTGTAATAAGGGCCAGTCAGAAGTGGTTTTGGTTAGGGCAATCAAGGTGATCTCCACAACAATATGTACCATAGAATACGTCATGTAGGTTCAGATCTCATAAAAATTAAGAAATTTACTCCGAGAGACCGTTCCCTAAGCGCACAGGAGGCAAAGCTTTTGAAATATGAAAGCCAGGAAAATAAAGAAACCCAGGCTGTGCATACGAAAGAGATGCAAGCTCTTCAAAGCCCACCACAGCAAATCACATCTTGCAAGGCATGGGCGAAGAAGGCATACGCACCCAGCAAATCACACATGTGTTGTGCGGGGTTTGCGATGGTGGCGCTGGTCATGATGAACTGGGGGCGGGAAGCATACACGCGCTCGCACAGACGGCGCAGCCTTCTCATGACCAGCGCTGTGTGGCACCCGAACACGCCCCTGCCCTCCCGCCACGCCCCCTCTCATCAGCCCTGGATCAGGCCCTTAACCTTTCCCCACTGACAGAGTAGGTGCGCACACGCGCGCGCGCTTACACACACACACACACACACACACACACACGCACGCACGCACGCACACACACACACACGCACACACACACACACACACACACACACACGCACACGCACACACACACACACACGCACACGCACACACACACACACGCACACACACGAACACACACACACGCACACTAAAACACACACACCCACAAGCACACGCGTTCTTCCTTTCGAGTAGGGATAGTCCTGATGGGGTGGCAAATTTTGGGGCTGATCTGCATATACTCCTTGGACTGGCCATCACAAAGGGCGCGGTGCACCACCTGTATGCGTGGCCTTCGTCCACCACCACGTACTTCAAGTTGGTGAGCAGGCGCGCAAACTGGCGATGTACCGGCAGAATGCTCTGGTGCAGCATATCAGGGTTGGTGATCAGCAACTGCGCCCGCTCCCGCACCTCTGCCCGGTCCGCCTGCATGGCCATTCCGCACAGAGGAGTGTCTGTCCTAAGGAGGAGGAGGAGGAGGAGGAGGAGGAGGAGTAGGAGGAGGAGGAGAAGGAGAAGGAGAAGCAGAAGTTACAGAAGAAGATAATTTGTCATGCATCTGGTCATTTTCATCATTGCACCCGCTGTGGGTCGCCAGCTGGCTGCTCTACGGATGTGACTTGCAGCTTAGAACGTTAGCTTTCAGTCGCTGAACGTAGGGCCAGTCTTTTTGTCACACTCTTGTAAAAGTAGCAGAAGTTACATCTGTCCAGCCCATAGGGCACGGCAAGAGGTCCACACACACGCCAGGCAGAGTCACGTGCCAGGCTGCACAACCCACGCGATGCATGCCAGTACCTTTTGGGAGCCGATTCACGCATGCAACTGATGTGCTGTGTACTAATGTGACACATTTGCTGATGTGCTGTGTACTGATGTGACACACTTGCTGATGTCCTGTGTACTGATGCAACACATTTGCTGATGTGCTGTGTACTGATGCGCTGGGTACTGATGTGACACATTTGCTGACGTGCTATATACTGATGCGATCCATCTGCCCATGTGCTATATACTGACGCAATTCATTCAATTCAGGGACACTGATGATACAACGATAACCTACAATGCCAGCCGCGATCATGCGGTTGATAACTTTACTTGGAGTTGGTAGACATGAGGTACGATGTGTGGATTGGGGGATAGAGCTCGTTGGGATGGGGAGCTACTTCTATTTGGGATGGAGGGATAGGGCTAAGTGGGATGGGAAGCTACAGCTAATCGCGATGGAGGGGGAGGGGGGATAGAGCTCACTGGGAAGGGGAGCTAATTGGGATGGAAAGCTACAGCTAATCGGGATGGAAGGGGGGGGGGGAGATAGAGCTCATTAGATGGGGATGGGCAGTTAGGACTCTGGTCACATTGGAATCGATCATCTGTACCTTCCATAAGCTAATCCATCAAGCTTCGCTCTCAAGCTCAGAAGGTTGTAAGCTCAGAGAACATTGGCAGGGGTTATCTTGCCCCCGTCCGAGCCGAGCCTCGTGAATTACACAATGCCAAGAGAAGAGGGGTGTTGGTTCAGGGTTTTAGGGTGTTAGGTTTGTTCCTCAGGGTTTTAGGGTGGCAGAACCCACCTTGGCGGTGTCCCCGTCATATACATCGATCCGGGGGGATGCGTCGCCGAACACGCGAGCGCACAACTCTCGCAGGGCGCGCAACTGGTCCTGAGCCAGCGCTTTTGTGGGGAACATGTAGATGGCTGTGGCCCCCGGGTTCTTCGCCACAGCCTCCAGGATGGGCAGGTTGTAGCACAGCGACTTGCCCGATGCCGTAGAAGTGGCCACCACCACGTTATGGCCTGCAAAAAACCACCCTCAGAGTCCTTGAGGCCCCCTGTCGCATCTCCTTCAGAAATATCAGAGCGCACTGGTGTGATATATTCTTGAAAAGGGCAAAAACAACCAAACAAAAACCAAACAAAAAACCAAAACACGCACACACACACACACACACACACACACACACACACACACGCGCGCGCGCGCGCGCGCGCACGCACGCACGAACATACACAAATAAAAACTCTTTTGTTTGGGCAGATGTTTCCTTTATCACCATGTGTTGCGTTGTAGCAGAACAAGATGCCTTGATGACCCGCTGGAACAAAGTGTTATTGCAGACAGACTTGCTTGAACACAGTAGAATTTGCCACCACCAAAATGTGGCTTTCCAACACCCCATCAAAACTCTTTGATATCCCCCTAATCAAACAACGAGTTTCTTTGACCCCCTATTTAAACATGTATAGCAATTCGCCCAAACCCCGGGCCTTTCCCTCGATCTTCCTCCCTCACAGCGGGGCGCCACCCCCGATGAGAAACAAACACGGTCACACAACAAACACACGCAGCAAACATGGTCCCACAGCAGGGGAGGGAGGCAGGGCGCCGACTCCATGAGAGACTCACATCAGCAGGGGAAGGAGGCGGGCATCTGGCCCCATTTTTCCAACATTCCATCTTCTGCGTTTGAGGCGTGCAAGATGACAAAGACCGGAAGGGAGATGCGGACACAGATGAGATCAAGATTAGGAAGACAGGTGGATGCAGCGTATATGGCGTGTGTGGGGGAGTGGGGGAGGGCGGCTACCTTCCATTATGT
>KV908420.1:403056-418056 GCA_002005505.1 Botryococcus braunii
TGTAGTTCGGATAATCGTGCACATCCATTGTGTTTGGACTTTCATCAAAACGGTGTGTGTGACCCCCTACCCCCCCCCCCCACACACACACCACACACACACACACACACACACACACACACACACACACACACACACACACACACACACACACACACACACAAAACACAAACAAGAGGGGTGGTGGGTCGACGAGCATGCAGGAGCATGGAGCACCCTGGGGAGGAGGCGGTGCTCAATCATGCGCTGCAGAACATCGCGCGGGTCCCTCCGCCCGCCCGCGGGGGTCCCCTCGCGACATTTTGCTTCCCTCCGCCCATCACGGGCGTCCAAATCAGACCCAGCCTGCGCGGCTTTTTCCACATTTCTCCTACTTCGTCGTACTCGCCGAGCCTGCGGCACTTCCTCTTCCACTTCCTCCCTTCCCATGTCTCCTCCAGCGGCTGTGCCCCCGCTCTGTACCGCCCGCTCCCCGCTTGTGACGGCCCCTCGGCGCCTCCCTCCCCGCTTCCGGCCTGGAAGTTCACGGCCCGCAGCGATGACCGGCCCATCAGGGTCGGGCTTCACTTCCGGCACCAATTCCGGTACCGCTTTTGGCACCACTTCCGATCCCCCCGCCGCAGCCTGGCCAGGCACTCGCCCCAGGTTTGTGTTTCGCCCCGCCGCACCGCTCCCGCCCCTCTTCCTTCTAGATGCCCTGCCATGGGTGGGGCGCGGCATGGCAATGCCTCCGTCAAGTGAAGAACCCAGCCCTCCTGTAGAGGCCTCCGTCTGCAGTCCGTTTTCTGCTGGATGGGCACCACTTTGAGATACACCCCTCAGGTTTCCGCCAGAGGGAGCTCGAGCATCGTGTCCATGCCCCTCCACGGCCTCCTGGTTACCCTGGAGGCTCTCGGCCGCAGGGGAGCCCTGAAGAGTTGCCGAAGCAGTTACCGCATCAGTTCCACCATTTGCAATGCCGCATGAGGGAGAGGCGTGAAGAGTGGTCAGGGGAGTTCCTGCGTCATTTCCACCAGTTGCAGTGCTGCACGGCGTGGTTTCTGTTGCAGGGCCCTGTGGAGCAAGGTCTGAGGCCAGGGTTGCCATCACAGGGGCATCTGCTAGCTCACGTGCCAGAGTTTCCCAGACGTCTTCTGCAAGTTTCCGGGCCTTGACGGGCCGCAGAGTTTCTCCTGTTGTCTCTCTGTCCGCGGTTGGATACGCATGGGTGGTCGCTGCTGCGGAAGGTGCCGGTTCGATTCCAGGTCTGAGGAAGCCGCCCTCAGAGGGTTTTTTGGGGACTTTTGGCTTGGCCGGTGACGCGTTCGGGCGAGAGGCATATCCTGGAAGCAGCGTCCATGCCCCACTGGACGTGGCTGGAGACACTGGTGCTGTGCTGGGTGCACTGCATTGCAGATGTTGAACTTGGTTTGGGCTGCATGGAGGAGGGTTGTTGTGGTCAAGTCTGGGTGCAGGTGGATCATCACTTCCTGCAAAGGCATCTGCTAGCCTTCGAGCAGCTGGCCCAACTACAGCCGTACGCTTTGCAGGGATGCCATCCAGGGATCCATTTGTGTTCCAACCACCGTTACCAGGCTGCCGTTTGCCATTTCTCCTTGTTTCTACGGCAACCTGCAACCCATCATGAGCAGGGTTGGTATCTTTGAACTTGCATACGTTGTTGCGGGGTTGAAAAAAGCGCTAAACAAGGGTGGGTTCCATCCTTTTATGGACTGCTCAACTTTGGTAAGGATTGATTGAACATATGGGCATCCGGCCAAACTCACCAGAAATCCATCCTTGCTGATGGCTAAGTCAGACACTAATTCCTCGTCCTTCAATTCTCGGCCCTGCATGCATGCAGAATCCAAAACTATAAGAGGAAAGTTATCTACACGCCTTCATATAACAACTTATCAAGTCCGCCGTATTGGGATTCGCTGCGGCCGTACCTGAAAAAGCAATTTCCAAGCACTTGGAACAAGCCCGTCGTGGATTCTTTGCGAATTCAAACTGCATTTTAAATCCCTGACAGTCGTATTAACATGGACAGGGACACTAACGCCTGTCCCAGAGATCTTTCGGATATGTACGACGTCCATCGACGTATATTCTCATATTTCAAGGATACTTCTGTCAAAATTTAAAACAAGACGAATTCTACAGTACCCCGATGCTCTTAACAGCATGTGACGATCCATGTTGCTACGATTCATCGGAGTGATCCCAGCGCGCAAAGCATGTTGCTCCGAACATTTTAGCAGCCGTAGGGCAGCGATTGTACCGTCCGAAGCCCGTCACGCACGTTCTCATCACAGCAGAGACGATGCAAGAAGTTCCCACCAGGGAAAATTCCTTTGCAGGGAAGCGTGCTGCACATACAACCACCGTATCTTCAGGGTGGGCAGCGGGTACCTTCATTCCCAATCGCCACAAGTTCTCCAAGCCAATTATAAGAGTGTTATTAAGACCATCTTCCTTCGCAGCCGCCAAGGGTTTCCACTGGTGTTTGTAATCTCAACACCCTACTCATTTTGGAGTAAACGAGCACGTCCTTGTCAAAACAAACATTTTTTCCCCACTTTTGCCTGCTTGGGCGTGTACAGAGCATACTTTTTAATTGGAAAGTGATGGGACAGGACAGAGGTGCGTGATGCTGTCTGTTCTTTGCTTTGCAGTTAGTGTGTATGAGCTTGTCTAGACAGTGTGATCCGGTTGACACTGCAGATATGGCTTAGTAGAGCTTAAAATTGTGCTTCAGTCTGACAGTAGGGTTGATGTGGCCGCGCAGATAGACGGTGGAACAGGTCACGATCAAGGTTGGTTGGTTTCCACAGTCTTGTTCGTGTATTGCGGTGAGGAGGGGTCCTTCTTGTTTGACCTATTTTTACATGTTTACTGCAGGGAAAGAGATCGAGAGAGGGAGCGCGACAGGGACCGTGATAGGAGGCGGGACAGATCCCCTTACCGCCGTAGGTAATTTTCTCTCTGTGACCCTCTTCGAGTTTTCATGCGTCCATTCATTATATGATCTACATCAAATCAAAGCTACTTAAGCACCAAGCTAACTTCGTTTGGCGCTACTGGCAGGTCTGATAGAAGCGAGAGAGATAGAAGCGATAGAGACAGAGATTCCAGGCGCAGGCGCTCTTCCAGCCGCGACAGGCGTGATTATCGACACCGGTCACGATCACATTCACGACCAAGATCACGTTCTCGGGAGCACGACCGGGCCCGGACGCGGGACAACAGGGACTTGAAAGGTAGCACTGGCCAGGCAGTGCCAGCTTGAAGATAGATCCCATTGCCCCCTGACGCCGTGCCTGCGCAAATAAGTGGGACCGCACCCAGGATGTGGTCAGCAACCTTGCAAATAAACTTGACAAGGTGCTTCCAACCTTTCCTGCAGGCGCATATGCCTCTCGATTTGCGAGCGGCGGGAGGGTCTTTGAGGGTAACGGCGGCCTCCCTGCTTTGGATGAGACCAGACCTCATGATTTCTCTGGAGAATACCAAGCTGCTCCCGCTTACGATGTGCATTCCCACCAAGCTGTAGCTGTAGCTCCAACACAGGATGGAACTGCCCAGCAGTATGAACATGCTGCATATGGTACAACTGGACAGCAGCCGTACACAGCGTATGATGCACAGTCTTATGATGCACAGTCTTATACCTACTACCAGGTGCAGTACTGCCCATTCCAATGAAGTAATTGACTCCAGGCATGGACTCCGATATAATAAGTCTCGCCATTATCAGTGCTCAGCATGAGATCTGTACTAATGTGAGCTCTCAATTTTAAAGGATTATGGCCACATCATATGCTCTGGTGAGACTGGAGTATTGCTTTGAAGGCAGAGCTTGTGTCCACATCCCATTCTGTGGGTGTCGAGAGCTACCACTCCTTTTAATCACCTCTGGGGAAGAAACTCTCATAACTTGATTTTCATGGAGCTATAAGGCATCCTGACATGCACACACTGAGTGAGTTTGAAGGATAGGCTTGCCATGACCACTTAACATTGAAATTCACTTTTCAATAAGGTCCGCATGTCTGCAAAAGGTCCAAGCCTTTGCATGCTTTACATTGAAGGTCCTTATAGTTGTAGCACAAGATGGCTCATGGTGTTCATATGCATTGGGAATTTCGTTCATTCCATTGCTTGGGCAATGTAAAACAATTTGACGTGTGTGTGACTATGAGTCTGCTAGTGTAAAATCTTCTGTTATCTCCTGTTCGCTGAATTCCATGGAAAAAGAGGCAGCCAATCTGCTGCTCAATGTGCTGTGAGGGCAGTTGACTAGACATGCCTCTTGCCTCTCTCCCCACCCCAGCGGGGGTTGTCACATAGCTGGCTGATAGCACATAGGGGTGCTTTCACATGTAAAGTGCTAGATTTGACCTATCTGCACTTTTTATATCATTGGCAGTCTGAAAAATGGCAGCAGTTGAATGATCCTGTCCCCATATGCCATGACACGAAGTATTTGCTATGGCTAGTTTTCGCCACAAGAGTTCTGGTGGTGGTGATGCGCCTGGAGCTGCTTTGCAGGGCTATTACAATCAGGAGCAACAACCTGCAGATCAGCTTGCATATCCCGATGCGCGGGGGTCAGCGGAGTATGCAAATGCATATAAACAAGGTGAGGTTTCAGGGGGGGTCTATACCTGGAAACATGGAATGATGCATTGCTGTGCACGAAGCAAGATGAATCAAACCCCTTAGTCTCGTCATTTTTGTCGCGTCCTTATGGCGATGGGTGGTCTTAGTCCAGAGTTGCTGGCTCTGTTTCATGTCGCCAGTTTCCTTGATATCGTGCAATCTGCATTTGGACACTCCGCATGTCTTTTCAGCTGAAGTCTTGGAGCATTCGTGGTCTTGTCCAAGTAGCAAATGCCTGGCATGACTTGCAGAGCCTCATTTTAGGTGGTGAATCTGACCCAGCACTTCTGGAGGAGCTGATTCTGGGATTAAGGACTTTTGAATGATGTTGCAGAGGCTTACGCCGCTTACGGCGCAAGTTTGGAGGCTGGCCTTGATGGCAACATTGATCCACAAGGGGGCCATCATGAGCAAGCCCAGCTTGCAGATACAGAGCGGCAAAAAGGGGAAGGATATGTGGCTTTTGGATCTATGGATGGATCCTCGTATGAGCAGTTTGCCTCTGACCAAGTGGGAGGAGAATCCGAGCATGACGGGTGGAGGTCCAGAGGAAATGATTACAATTATGATGATGCCGCTTATTCTGATGGGCTGGAATATGATGAGCGCAACAACGATTGGCGGGAGCCGGACCGGGGTCGTGAGAGACATAACAGCCGGGATCGAGATTATGATCGCCGTGGGGAACGGGATCGGGACCGGGACTGGGACCGGGACCGCTACAGGGATCGGCGGCGGGAGACTAGCCCAAGTCCCACACTGTATATGCGAGGCTTGCCAGAGAACTGTAGCGAGGCTGACGTACGAAGCGTGCTGGAAGGTAGGTGCTTTTCTTGCCCTGGACGAACACAAATTCAACACAAGTTTTCTTGTTGTGTTGAGCTGTCACATTCGCGTTTTCAGATCCGCTCCAGACTCAGCACAAGCCGATTAGTTCGAGTTCTGTTGCTTCTATCGTCCTGACTGTTTGATTTCGGAGCTTTGACGGGTGATGCTCCCCAACTCAACATTGGGGCACACAGATTTACAAATTTGGCTACACTTTGCAACTCTTGAAAGTGCCTTATGGTAGCGCTGTCAAACCTGGGGAAGGGATAATGGTTTGGATCCTTGCATTTGTTTTCATGTGCGTCGTGTTCCCTGGTCAATAGAGCTTGACAGTGTCATCTCTGGGTGCGGGAAGCCCCTTTACCTAATCACGTTTCTAGCGTCGCTTACCATGTGTCCTTCCGTTGCCATCTTTCTCTGGTCAAGAACTGCCCAACATAGACTTAATCCAGGGTGGGGTGTGAACAGTATTCTCTGGCATACTGGATATTCGAATCAGCCGTGATCGACACACCGGCGAGGCGCGATTCGGCTTTGTGGTATGCCTCAAAATGCGCTGCTGTAAAATTTTGAATTTGAGTTGTACCCATTTAACTTCCCCCTGTTTTCTGTGGCCTGCATTTGACAGACCTGGACGCTGCCTTACTGCTATTGTAGCTATTGTATTTCGAGAAGGCCATTCAGAGTACTGACTGTAAAGTGCCACCGTGCACTTTAGAGTCAGTACTCTGAAAGGCCTTCTCGAAAGGGGTGGGATGCCTGCGCCTTTCGGGATCTTCTGCTAAGGTGACTTTTTTATTCAAATCTCTTGCTCATTAGACTGGGCTCTGTGCAACATGCTGCACCACCATGCACGTTGCAGTTCTCGCCTGTCATTTGCGCTGCAAGTTAATGGAAATTTTCAGGTGTCGACCGGCGGTGTCTAATACACCTGTTGGTAATAATGTTCACGTCTTTCAATCTCGGGCTACTTGCTGCCGTGTCCAAGAAGTGCTTTGCCAGGTCTTTGTGTGTTTGAGGGTTCCACTCAATCATGTTCAGTACATGCTCTGTCTGGCAACAGATTTTGTCTGTGATTTTAGTTCAGGTTCAGATAAGTTTTGCATGGTGATAATGCGTCGTACCAGCAGTGTGACTCTCACGGCCTGATCCAGAGCTGCTAGAGTGTCCTCTGCTGTCGCTGCCTGTCTATGTTCGAGAAATTATTGATTATATGATTATGAAGGATTTGGGGGGGGGGGGGGGGAGCACTTTACAGGACAAGAGGTGGGGCCGCTCCTCTCGTCCTCGGGGGATGGGAGGGGGGGGACGTATTCTGATGGGTCGGGCTGCACTCCTGATAAGCCTGTTCAAAGGGACATTACGTGGCCCGAGGGGGAGTCAGTTGATCCCTATCTGAATGTCATGTACATTCTGCACAGGACTGTGAGAGTGTAGAGACAGCTACTCGAGTAATGGATGTGTCAAGAGACCGTGGCCTGTCAATACATGGAGAGCTTATCCGCTTTGAATACAGCGTTGCTCCACAACCGGGCAATTTCGCGGCATCGGGGTCCTCCATGGACTGGATTTGCCCTCAATGCGATGCAACCAACTTCTCCAGGTAATGGCCCTCGATTACGTTCCACTCAAAGGGGAGGTGGTGGTTATGTGTATTGGCAGAGCAGGGGGGGAGGGGGATTGGGGAAGAGCAAGAGGGGAACTAGCCCCAAGGTAAGACTGACCTCAGGAAGTTGGAACTCTCACAGAAAAGTTGTGTACATCTAGAAGTCTTATAACTCAAGTTTGTTGTTGACATGAAAGCGCTTGTGCAGGCGGTTTGCTTGTTTCCAGTGTACGAGCGTGCGGCCATCCAACGTGAAGCGGGTTAACATTGACGAGAAGCCCAGCCATGTTTTGAAGATTGGAGGTCTAGACCCGCAAACAGAGTGAGTATCATCCGCTGCATGTTTTGTCTGGGTTTGAAAGCTCCTGGAACCTGTGGTTGCCACCGGCAGGAAGAGGCTCCCACTCGGCTGGGTCAGAATGAGGTTCATTTGGTGGCCTCTCAGGGACCTGAATCAACAGATGTTCAAAGCGCTACATCTCTCTTTATCTAGTCTTGCTCTGAGCTCCTCAGGACTTCCCTGGGATTCTTGCAGCTGGTAGAAGCCTATGGTATGAAGGAAAGCAGAGGTGCTGTGAATGGTATCTCTCTCTCTCTCTCTCTCTCTCTCTCTCTCTCTCTCTCTCTCTCTCTCCTCTCTCTCTCTCTCTCTCTCTCTCTCTCTCTCTCTCTCTCTCTCTGTGTGTGTGTGTGTGTGTGTGTGTGTGTGTGTCTCTCTCTCTCTCTCTCTCTCTCTCTCTCTCTCTCTCTCTCTCTCTCCTCTCTCTCTCTCTCTCTCCTCTCTCTCTCTCTCTCTCTCTCTCTCTCTCTCTCTCTCTCGCGCGCGCGCGCGCGCGCGCACACACACACACACACACACACACACACACACACACACACACACACACACACACACATGTACACGCCCACCCACCCACCCACCCTCAACCACAGCTATTTGCGTATGTCCACAAGAATAGACACGGGCTGGGAGCAACGAAGAGCATAGGGAGGCAGGGGGTTTGGGCAAGGGGCTTGGACGATCAAGTTATGCCATGCCTTATCCTTAGATAACTTATAGCAGTTATCCACAACAGGAGGTTAAAACAAGTATAACAATTGCAGATGGGTTGTAATGGGTATTTGGTTGTTTTTCCAGGGAGGACACATTAAGGGCCGTTTTCGCTGAGATTGCACCTCTCAAAGCTGTTCGCCTCATTCGGGAAAGCAGATCGTCATCTCGTCGCTCGTTTGGCTTTGTGGAGTTTTATTCCATTGAGGATGCTACAAAGGCCTTGAAGGCCCTGCAGGTATTTGTTGGCGCTGATGCTGGACTACGATGCAAAATGCATTTCCTACAGTTCCTCCTAACTTCAAACCCTAACTGGTTCAAACCCTAACTTGTTTTCCTCTCCACCCTGTTACCCCGGGTCCCTTTCTCCCCCCCCCCCTCCCTTCCTCCCTTCCTCCCCCCCCTCTCCCGCCCTCCCTCCCCCCCCCCTCCCGCCCCGCACACACAGAAGTTGCATGTGTATGGATACTCCTGCGGCGTTCATATAGCAGACACCTTATTCAAGGCCCTGCCCCCCCCCCTTTTTTTTGGGGGGTGGGAGAAAGGTGGGATGATGTCCGCCCCTGTACTCCATCTTTGTGCCTGCACAAGACTGTGCAAGTGCATGTGGATGCTGCACTGCACTGCACTGCATGCACCCAGGAATAAATACTGGCTGGGGCTCAAATATTGTGTTTGGCTTGCAGAATACGAGCCTCCCCGGTCAAAGGGCCACTTTGCGTTTGGCATATGCGCGGGGTAGGGGTAACGACGCTGGCCCGAAACCCACCAATACTCCGGCACTAGAGGCAATACAGGTATTGCCGCTTCCTTACGACTAGTTGAATCTGTGCTGCAGTGCTGGCATGCTTTGTTTTTTCATTGCATTCTCCCATATTGTCGAGAAGCTGTACAGGCAGTTTGCACTACATTTTTAGCTTTTGTCTGTCATTCCCAGCGGTGCTCTTTTAAAAAAAAAAAAAAAAAAAAAAAAAAACTTCTTTTTTTAAGTACCACCGGGCAATTTATTGAAAGGAGGTAGTTGTTCTTGCTGGCGGCTTATCGTTCTTGATTATTGAGGTGCTTGTGTCAGTGGGTCAGCCGAGAGATGGCATCGTGAGCTGTTTCCGGTTGAGGAATGATTGTCCATCTTGATTCGTAAGTTTGCTTGTTTTATAGGAATTTAAGGCCCATAACCTCCATCGGGGTCAGGGTTAGGGTTAGGGCACTCATTCAGGGGAATTGCTGTCCTGGGAAATGCATTTGGTGTCGCTGCTTCTTACCCTTGGGGTCAAAGGGGCTCATGGCCTCCTGCACCAGACTTTGTGTGCTCTGAAAGATGGCCAGACATTCCATAACCTGCTGTGATATTTCCCTGTTCCAAAGTGAACTTGTCCTTGTAGTGGCGTCCTTGTAGTGGCTAATCGAATATAAGCTTCTGGTGTGCACTTCAGAGCAGGTGCCTAGTCTGCGACTACACTGTAATCCTCATAGGTCCCCTACCAAGTTCTGTTGAGCCCCCCCCCCTTCTCTCTCTCCTTGTGTGTGTGTGTGTGTGGGGGGGGGGGGTGGGTGGGTAGGCCTGGGCGGGGGGGGGTAGAACCCGTAGGGCCAAGAAGTTTTGCAGCGCTCAGAGCTAGGAAGTGGGGGAGGACGGAGGTGGTGAATGGGTGGGGGTTGCCATGACCTTTTCAGTCCAAGGATCTGAAAGTGACGGCCTGGGTTTGGTGGATCGTGGGGGTTCAGGCTGCGCATGCAATGTCGGGGGCCTATAACACCTGGCAGCCGAAAGACTTCAATGAGGTTCGATATCTTTTTTTAAAAACCCTGCTGAAGGGCCTGCTCTCCTGTGAATTTTTTTTCTGGGTTAACCGTCACCACTACAAGGTCTTCCTGCTTTCACTGCTGCACTTCAGTCAAGCTCATGGGCCTAAATAATGTTGCAGCACATTCTTTTACAAGCGCCCGCGTGCTTCTCACACACACACACACACACACACACACACACACACACACACACACACACACACACACAGACACACACGCACACGCACACACAGGGGAGGGGGGGGAGAGAGAGAGAGAGAGAGAGAGAGAGAGAGAGAGAGAGAGAGAGAGAGAGAGAGAGAGAGAGGAGAGAGAGAGAGAGATCTCGCATACGCGTACGCCGCTTGCACTGAAGTGGTGGCTTCATGTTCGGGGTCTCAAAGATTTGTGGCTCTGCCTCTAAACAGGACTGGGTGTGCGTGCAGGCAGAGACAGAGGCTTCAGCAGACCCGTATGCGGCCTGGGCCCCAAAAGAGTTTGACTCCGCTGCCTTGGAGGGCCCAACCTCCACTTCAGGAGGGAACTTGGCGCTAGCTGCAGTGGTGCTGTCAAATGGGCAAAGCGAGCCTGCACATTCCCAGGCTCCCGCAGCGGCGGAGGTGTCTGTACTGCGGGAAGCTGAAGGGGAGGCCCCCGCGCCAGCCACCTCGGGGGCCCAGGCACAGAGTGGGTTCGCATACGATAGCGCATCTGGTGAGGCAGTCTCCCCATATCCCAAGTTCTCAATGGGCATCTGCACACTTGCATGCCTCTTTCTTCAATTTTGGCTGTATTTTTGTCCATGTACCAGTATGCGTGTTTTGTTCCATGCACCAGTCTGCGTGTTTTTGTCCATGCCCCAGTCTTCGTGCACCAGTCTGCATGTACACGTTAAAGCTTGCGCGCGTGGGTGTGTGTGTGTGTGTGTTTGGGGGGGGGGGGGATCTTGTCTGCAGAGGAGCAGGCTGCCCTGGGGAAACGGAATTTGGGCTAGAACCGGAAGGGGATTGGGTGGGACAAAGGGGGCATTGAGAAGTTCATTACTGATTGTACTTAACAATCAGTCACCATAGAGTGAAGGGGGAGGGTAATGCATTGAAGTCAAGGGGTTGGCAGGAAGTGTTGTTGGTTGAGGTGTTGTAGCAAGCCTAGTGGGTTTCCGATGTTTCAAAACAACTTGTTTTGAAGCGGCGGCAGGGGCTACGGAACAACTGGCTTGGGTAGTGGACCGTCTGGTACAGAATGTGCAGCATAATGCACAGTGCTTCGAGTTGGGCCCTGATGTTGCACTTCAGGGAAAGAATATCAAGGCAGAGAAGACATAATGTGCATGTTATCTTAGCAGAGACATGTGTTGGTGATGCAGGGTATTACTATGATCCAGGCTCAGGTTACTACTATGATGCCAACACAAACTTGTACTACAGCTCTCAAGCTCAATCTTGGATGATGCTGGATAGTACGACAGGGCAGTACGTGACCTACACAGGGGCCGAAGGCACAACAGGGGCTGCCCCAGCTGTTGTTTCCGCTGCTCAGGCTGCACTGAGTACGCCTGACTCCCTTCCGAGTCGCATGGACCCTGACATGTGTGGGTTTGTTGTCCCCGTCGTTGCATCATAACAGTTGTCTGGGGAATCAGCCTTATACATGGCCTTATACAAGGACGCGCACACACACGCGCATGTGTGTGTGCGTGCGTGCGTGCGTGGGTGCGTGCGTGCGTGTGTGTGTGTGTGTGTGTGTGTGTGTGTGTGTGTGTGTGTGTGTGTGTGTGTGTGTGTGTGTGTGTGTGTGCGTGGCGGGCGTGCGTGCGTGCGTGACAGGCGGTCAGAGTGCATGTTTGTCCACTCCCCTCCACCGGAGGGCGCTACTTGGAGTTTGTCAAGGAGCCCAGCTCAGTCCACCCAGGGATCGTGTTTGCAATCTCTCTTGACTACCATAATGCATTTTTGTCCCTTGTAGAATCTTACACTGAACCAACAGGTCTATATCTCTTCACCTGGAGTGCTAGCAAGATTTTTTACGGGCAACTTGAATGCAGTGCTTCTCTATCTATGTCTTTCCCATCCACTCTCAGTCCATTTTCGAAGCCTTTTTGGCTGCTCCAGCCGGCCTTACATTTCTCAGGTTGGGAACATCAGGGATCTGAGGGTAGTGTTCCCGGACAAGAGTGATAGAGGGGGGCTGGCGTGTGTCAGCAGGTGCGGCAACAAGCGTTGTGAGCACCGCCAAGGCCTTGGCGACACTAACGGCTCCAGAGGTCAATTACGAGCCTCCCAACGACCCAGCTGCCAGGAAGAAGGGTGCTGTGATTGGCGCCCCTGCAGTGCTGAACCCAGAGGGTCTCCTGCACGCCGCTCATGTTGCCCAGGAGAAAGAGCTGCTGCGCAAACAACAGGTACCAGGCGTCCAAGGCCTATAATAGCCTTCTCTCCCACCCCCCCCCTCTCTCTCTCTGTCTGTCTCTCTCTCTCTCTCTCTCTCTCTCTCTCTCTCTCTCTCTCTCTCTCTCTCTCTCTCTCTCTCTCTCTCTCTCTCTCTCTCTGTGTGTGTGTGTGTGTGTGTGTGTGTGTGTGTGTGTGTGTGTGTGTGTGTGTCTCTCTCCCCCCTCCCCTTTTTTTTGGGGGGGGGGGGGGGGGGCATTGTAAGGCTCTGAGATGGATGAACGGTCTTGCCCGTGCATGTTCACTGCTAAATCTTCAGCGCGACCCGACATATGTATGTGCTAACAAGAAGCAGTTGTGCCCCACACATGGTGGGACTGCAACCGATTTTGATGTGGTGGGATTTGGAGATCTGGGAGTGGCAAGTTCTCAAGCGCTTCTCCTTTGTTCTCTGAGGATTGTGTCCACTCTGCCATCTGCTGACTGACCTGGGCCTTGCCAAAGGATTACCTTACACGAGAATGGCCTACCTGTGGAGATAGTGGACGAGGTGCTGCGCTGGACAACGTACAAAAGACACAAGGTGTAGGTGTTCAGGATGGCTTGTTTCTTCCTTACCCCATTTTCCAGATGTGTTGGTGGAGGGGAGGAAGGGCGTGGACTTTAAAAGGGGTTATGTATGTCCGGCTCTTGAGTCCAGGCCAGTGTGTCATTTTTGTAGATGCATAGTTTTAAAAGTCGTGGTGTGCCATTCACAGGAAGCAGCAGCTGTCCGAAAGCAGCGAGCAGCAGAAGCCAAAGCTGCAGCTGCAGCCCGGGCGGCAGCTGCAAAAGCAGCGGCAGCAAATGCAAGGGCGGAGGCAGAAGGCGCTGCTCCTGCTGCGCAGCCGTCCGTTGTGGTTCCTGGGGCCGTTCGGGGTGTCATCCGCTCCAGCGGCAAGTGGGGTGGCCCAAAGTGAGCGCGCTGCAATCTGACTTGCGGAGACGATTTTTTATTCCCCCCGCCCCCTGGTTTGGGCTTTGTGTGTGTGTGTGTGTGTGTGTGTGTGTGTGTGTGTGTGTGTGTGTGTGTGTGTGTGTGTGTGTGTGTGTGTGTGTGTGTGTGTGTGCCAGTGTGCTTATGCGTGGCTTTGGTTTGTATTTGCTGTATTAAGAGGGGATATTCACAGTGACTGGGTATTCCTCCACCGATTGCAAGCGGGTCTCTGCATAGAGTGGAGTTTGGTCTCTAAAGGCAGTGCTACACGGCCGTGGACTTAAGGGATGCAAGGAAGTCACGTGGAAGCGATGGAGAAGAAGCCTGATGTTGAGGCAGTGCACCTCTAATCTGACCTGTCGAGCAGATCCATCTTTGCCCAGGGAAAAATTTGCGTTGGTCCTCATTTGTACTGCATGACGGTTTGGAGCATATGGCTGGGTCTTCTGGTCTCTGTCTGCGATCGCTTCTCATGAGGTTCAGCCAAGCCTGGAGCTTGAAGTCACGATGTTCTTAGCACGTTTAAACGCACAAATACAGCGGATATGGCTGCGGTGTTTTCATCAGGGGCGGTGTGCTGGACAGTGTAGATGACATTGGAGATTTAGTACAACGTTCTTGGTTTTGGCATAGGAGACAACCGGACTGAGATAACAGTCGTTGGACTGGGATCAGTCACCGATGGTATGCTCAATCCGGTTTTCTGCTATGGCAGGTTATCACCTCAATCTGGTTGTCTGCTATGGTAGGTTGAGTATATGTACATGATCTCCGCGGTTTTCCCTTAGTTGACGTATCGCTGCAAGTTTAGGAAGTAGTAGAAGGAAGACTCAGGACCATGACGACATGTGGCCCTTGTTTGGGCAAAGAGAAACCGGGCAAGTGGCAAGTTCCGAGTCAGAATCATTCTGTTGGAATCTGTGCCATGTGGCTTCAACGACAGGGGTGGCGAGGCGACCCCTGGATGTTGCACACCTTGCATGCTCTCCATCTCGCTCTGGCACTCCCGCAAAGTGCGCCGGCTCTGTCTATTTTGGTGAGGGCACATTGATGAGCTAGATCAACGAGGAGTATAGTTGTAAAAGTGTCAGCCATGATGGTGTTATGTTCATTGGCAACAACATTCGTGCCATTTTGCAGTTGTCACCAGACCCGCAGCGGCTGGCATAGATTCAATGGGACGTCTAGCAACTTGTATGAGTTCGTTGCAACACGTATGGATGCGTCGCAATGTACTACCACTGTACTTGCCAGCTGTGGGACGTCTAGAAACTGCAGTAGTTGTTTACGAAACATTGCTTACGTGTCAGAGATCGGCAGGATGGAGAGAAGGAAGAGAAAAAAGCCGTTGCGCAAAAAGTTTGGAAGTGTTAGTGGCACAACAGCAACAAGGTAGGATGGGGCCCACGTCCAATGAAGGCATTATTACTCGAACCTCTTGAAGGTGTTAATTGAAGCAAGACGTTCAGGAGCAAGAGGGTCTTACGGGGGGATTAGGGCGTATGTATTTGGCCGATTTTTCACATATGTGGTTGTAATAACGTACAAATTATAGATTGCGCATGCGTCTGTCCGGTCACGCCAGGCTGAGATGGAGCAGCTCCCCGAGATGGAGGGGATGTCATGGAGCAACTCCCAGGGACCAAGAGGATTGAAATGAAGTGCAAGCACCCACTGCCAGAAGTGACAGCAGTGCCGAGGTCGTCCTGCCAAAAGAACAACT
>KV908420.1:423056-430556 GCA_002005505.1 Botryococcus braunii
CCTCCCTCACGGAATGGTCACATGCATGCTATGGGATTCATCAATATTGCAAACGAATGGGGCTCAATCTAGGGAGCTCCCCCCCCCCCCCCCCCTCAAACCCAATAGTTGCAAGCTATGGGATTGCAAAGGAAGGGGGCTACAACCAAGGGAGTTCCCTCACCCACCCCCTCCCCCCTAAAAAAACCCATCGGCACTTGGGGAGGGGGCCAGGGGAAAGACGGAGAAGAAGAGGGATTGGGGGGAGTAACGGATCCGGAGCCCTTGATAGGATTTCTGTGCTCTGCCTGCTTCCTGCTGGAGACCCCCGACAGCTCGTGCAGATGTAGATCTACGGCGATTGGCGTTCGTAGTGCTGCTGCAGGCCTGCAGCTGCAATACAACCCTGCGTCCATTTCGCTTGAAAAAGGCATTAAATGTACCAGGCACATACTTGTTCTGCCGATTTGATAGCTCACGGGCCCTACCTGCAGCATGGCACGGTCCTTTCATGTGTATTGCGACGTGTTTTCCTTTCTTTTGTCATTTTTTTTCCTCCTTCTTTTCTTTTTGGGCGTTGCATTCTTGTGCTGTGGGACATGTATCTTTGAAGGGAAGAGAACCCCTTTCTTTTCTCAAGAAACCCCCAGGCATTTCATTTTGTAAGTGTTTTCAAGCCGGATCTAGTGGCTGAAGGTTGGAGTAGAATTTGCCCCAACCGAAAAGAAATGTGGGCCGGGAGGTGTATACAGCACAGTTTTAATGTTGCGATGTCATCACGAGCTCCTTGCTGTACATTCAGCGTTCGTGGATTGTACCTGATATGGAGGCTGCGACTTGCAGCAGTAGCACAATTGTATGGTATGTATGTGTTTGTTTGTTTGTTTGTTTGATGTTTGAGGTGTGTCGCATCAAGTGGTGTTGCTTGATCAAGCAATCCTTTCTCATGAAAAAGAATTGTGCTGCAGCTGGCCTTGTTGTACTATCCAGAATACCATTGTGTGCATTTGCATGCATGAGTTTTGTATCCATATGCGGGATTGGCATGTTTTTCTGCAGTGCATGCACGTGCGCAGCCAAGGGCCAGCGATTGATGTACACGTGTGTATGAACGTACGGATGTGTTGCGAATTCCTTATGCATGACTGCTCATCCTGTTTTGATCAAAAAAGTCCGTCGACGGACTGTGCATATGTACCGCACCGGTGTGCTGCAACACACCGGTGCAGTATATATGCATATGCACAGTCCACAATATGACACATGTGACGGACTGTGTAAATGTACAGTCTCACGAATATGACGGGAACTCGTCCTGCCAGTTGCAACAACTGTAAGATAAGTATGTATGTGCGCCGATATCCGACTAGATGTATACTAGAGCATGCTGACGTGCATATGCGTGCATGAAATCATGCGATGCTTTGAGAAGCAAGGCGGACAGAGAGCTTTCACTAGGTATCGCACAGACGTTGCTTAGCAAGCATTTGCTCATGCGGGTCAACTGCACAAAGGAGAGCGTTAGTAGAATTTCAGCCGTAAGCTTGGCCTTACAAGGAAAGGAGGACGGGTCGTGCCCCCTTGCTCAGCCCATATTTGGGCTCCTTAAAATTTGCCCAATATAGGGTAAGTGCCAACTAAATGGCACTAGCATGTTAGTGCCTGCACCCTCACGTGAGGGTTGTGTCCCAAGGTGAACTTATAAACTCGGAAAAAGGAAATGTACAAAAACATGGCGCCGTCGGTTTGTCATAATGTTCCCTATGTTAAGCATAGTAGCTTTTGAAAGTTGTTTTTCTGGAGGCACTCGAGTGCTGAGCTTGCATGTAACCAATTGGTGGTTACATTGTACACCCCCCCCCCCCCCCAAAAGGGGGTTACTTGACAATGTAAGTGTATATGGGGGGAACCTGGAAACAATTTCTATACGTAAAACCCCAGGGCCTCACCACCCTGAACATTTTATCGCTTCAATACAAATGTCTACAAACGTAAGCCCATTCCCCTCCCCATAGGCCTCCCGCGCCCCTCTCCCCCCCCCCTTCTCTCACTCTCTCTCTCTCTCTCTCTCTCTCTCTCTCTCTCTCTCTCTCTCTCTCTCTCTCTCTCTCTCTCTCTCTCTCTCTCTCTCTCTCTCACGCGAGAGAACGAGACACACACGTGCACACACACACACACACACACACACACACACACACACACACACACACACACACACACACACACACACATGCGCGCGCGCGGAGAAAAAGAGGGGCCGGGAGACGGGGGGATTCCCCTTCGGATGGAGGGGTCTCTGGAGGGAGAGCCCCTAGAGGTCCCCTGCATCCGACAGCTATCGCAAAGAAAACCCCCAACAGGTGAGTTAATACATGTATCAATTATACAGTCTATAATTAGGCTATGAAGGAGCTGTGACCAAGCATTTTACCGCAAATATGCAAAGGATGTGTCATGTACAAAAGAACGAAGAACTTGTAACTGCAGAGCGAGAGTCGCAATGCACACGACAGTGTTGGTCGAGCCCCACCCACTAGCGCTGGAGCGCGCTAGAGGCTGGAGGCACGAAATGTCGACAGTTGCTGCGTAGTTACAAGTTTTTCGTTCTTTTTGATCTTGTACAGCTTGATGGCTGGGGCTGAATGCAGAACAGAAATGCGCTTGAACCCTCACTGTTCACATGAGAGGTTTCCAAGCGGAGTTCTGTGGGGGCTGCGAATAGTTGAACACGATGTTGCCATCCCAAGCACGTGCTGCACGTGGCGTGCGGCCGGGATCTCAGCTACATAACTTTGAGCAGCTGACACCTCGACTTTCCGAACACACGAATTTGAATTGTTAGACCACAACTAGCGACGAATTTTAATCTATCTTTGGACATACTTGTTCTGCATCACATTGTTGAGTTGTTCTCAGGGCGCGTCGCGAAGTGGAGTTCTTGAAGCAATGGTTCCCGAACCCATCATTACATGGCGTTCGCCAGTGCGAAGGATTGTGCACCGTTGACACTGGACTTGGGGAGAAACATTAAAGGTGATCAAAAGTTTGTGAAATTTCACCGATGGGGAAAAAATGTGTGAACACTGCTTCTCCGCGGAGGATCAGCTTCGGCCCGCTTTCTCAGCTTCTTGTGATTGGTGTAACTTCGTATCGGGAAGAATGTCGTACCAGCTGATGAATGAATATCTTAATTCTGATTTGGCTGTAGGAATTTGTGTTCTGAATGATGGCGAGGTCAGGAAGCCCCCCAGAACCTCCGAAGATGTTATGCTGCTCTATCAGCGAGGACGTCATGCGAGACCCTGTTCTCCTCATAGAAACAGGACAAACATATGTAAGTTCCAAAGCTGCACTTTGGTTCCGTTAGATACATTTTGCTCTGAAGATTTTGCAGGTCTGGCCTATTGACTGGGGTGCTAAAGGTTTTCCCTTGCCCATATTTTTTTGACGTGGTCCCAAAATTTCTGGTAATCTAGGTAAGACGAAAATGAGAGCTTGAAAGTTGGTTCCTGCCCATGCATCAGTTGCCTACTCATCTTTCAGAGATGCAACCCAAGGCTTTAGTTGTAACGTTGAAAGCCACCCCTGGACCCTCAGGGACCAAGGATGTAGCATGATATCTCCTATCAAAGTTGCTGTTCTGAAATTGTTTTAAAAAGAAGTGTCAGGTTAGGAAGCAGGTGTCCTACAAGGTCCTGGCATGTTAATAATCCAGATCCAGGGAATGTGCAAAATGGGAAGGACTTTATACACACAGCATGTATCCACAGCGACATGCATCAGTTACACATACTATACTCGTGCGATACAAGGTGACTTCATTTCACTCAGAGGCTGGGTAGTTTTGGCACAGAGCAACTATGTTTTGTGTAGAAGGTCTAGAGTCCGTGGCAAGCATGGTCCAGCACCATCTTCCTTTTCGTGAAGATCTTGGAGCCAAATGGTTGCCATCTTGAGAGTAAATGGTCATTCCAAGGAAGGCCGGACTTATTTCAGTCGGCATGTGTGTTCGAAAGCCAGGTCATGTTTCGAAGTGTGGCCGCTGCTTTGATGCTTAGCTGACGACTGCGCAAGGGGAAAGTTTCATAGAGTGATGAATTATGGGATGTGGGGGGAAGCTTCATTGCAATAAATGCGACCCGCCATGAAAGCGCTAAGTGACACTTGCTATACCACCATTGTTTTGAGCACGTTGTGACCATTGTTGCTGCGGACTGGTGCAGGATCGGGCAAACATTGAGGCTTGGTTTGCGCGTGGCAACTCGACCTGCCCCCTCACGGGCAAGGTGGTGGAGTCCAAGGCACTCGTGCCAAATTTCGCCTTGAAAGGCATGGTGCTGGAGTGGGCAGGTGTGCCATGCCCTTGTGCCTGCTGAACATGGTGCTGCCAAAGCAGGGAAGGGGGTGGGGGGGAGTGTGTGGTGTCTGAAGTCCTGCCATGGTGGTTGGACCTTGCCTGTTCTCATCAGGTTGTGCATTGAACCCAAAAAAAAAAAAAAAAAAAAAAAAAAAAAAAAAAAAAAAAACCTTTTTGTGTGCGCATGTACAGCCCTTCTCCCCCCCCCCCAAGACAAACACACACACACACACACACACACACACACACACACACACACACACACACACACACACACGCGCGCGCGCGCGCGCGCGCACACACACACACACACACAGAGAGAGAGAGAGAGAGAGAGAGAGAGAGAGAGAGTGAGAGAGAGAGAGAGAGAGAGAGAGAGAGAGAGAGAGAGAGAGAGAGAGAGAGAGAGAGAGAGAGAGTGTCAGACAGGGAGATGCACATCATATTTCCCTGCATTCCAGCTACCATACACATCCCCAGGTGGACTCATACAGTGGTTTTCCTTGGATGGGCATGCCTTTTCAATGTGAAGATGACCCAGTTCACTTTCCCGCAGCGAACCAGCTACTGTTGCTCGACAAACTCAAGCTGAGCTGACCTGCTGGTGTTACATTGGTGTGACAGAGCGAACGGGGTATGACCTGTCTCCACCAGCGTTGCCAGTCCGCTTTCCGCCAATAAACCCGGCTGATTTTCCTCCTGGGCCGCCTGTCAACCCAAAGCTGTCTCCGCCGGAGGTTCCAGAAAAAGCGGCGACACCGCCCGCAGACCCTTACCCGGGACTCGAACCCCCTCCCTCGTCATCAATGGCGACGGACCCAAAGGCTCAGGCACAAGCGCTCCTGCAGCGGCTGCGCTCTCCCAGCACGCAAATGGAAGCGTACTTGAGGGGATTGAGCTATGACGTCCATGTTTTGCACGAGCTTGCCTCTGACTCTGCCTGTCGTGCTCACCTCTGCGAGGTAGGGCATGCAAAAAAATCTATCTCCTCACTACTACTCTGGCCACCCACTCCCAACCTTTCGTAACTTCCCTCCTCTCAATATCTCTCGTTATCTTCTGGGCAAGCCAACCCTTGCATACCTTTCTTTTTCCCTGATGCAAACCCGTATGTGCATAGCTTGCTGGTTCCAACCAGGGGCCCCCCCTGCTCCTTCACACACACATGCATACCTCCTGCCAGTTCTACTACCTCCTGTACTCCTCTAATCTGTTACTGGTCTGTGTACTTCCGACCCACCCCTTCCTGGTCCGGATTCGGTCACTTCTATTCTGTCCAGCCACCGCCTCCCCCCCCCCTCTCAGCCCTGCTTACACCCTTTGCTGCTGTGTCAACCTCCCGGCTTGGCGCCAAGGTGCCCTGCGCATGCCTCCCCCATGTGCTCGACTGTGCCATACGCTTGTGTCGGGGTATCGAAAGGGGGCAAAGATGCACTCAGGGAAGTTGGAGGAGGCAAAGAAGCACTCAGGGAAAAAAAAGGTGTTAAGGAGGGTGCTGGGGCTGGGTGGTGCAGGAGGGGGCCGCAAGTGCCTTGGTGCCACTTCTGTCAGCCAGTCAAGTCCCAGAGCTGCAAGCAAGGGTGCTGATGCTTCTCACCCGCTTGGCGGCTGGCAACCCTTCCGTGGCCCAGCAGATTGCAAGCGCAGGTTTGACGCCCGGGAAGGACGGTCCTCGCAGTTTGGTTAATGGCCCTTTCCCCCTGACTATTCTTTCCCTCTGCATCTGGGTTTCCTTGTGTCTGGGCATGTCTCTCTCTCTCTCTCTCTCTCTCTCTCTCTCTCTCTCTCTCTCTCTCTCTCTCTCTCTCTCTCTCTCTCTCTCTCTCTCTCTCTCTCCTCTCTCCCTCCCTCCTCCTCCCTCCTCCCTCCCTCCCTCCCTCCCTCCCTCCCTCCCTCCCTCCCTCCCTCCCTCCCTCCCTCCCTCCCTCCCTCCCTCCTCCCTCCCTCCCTCCTCCTCTCTCTCTCTCTCTCTCTCTCTCTCTCTCTCTCTCCTCTCTCTCTCTCTCTCTCTCTCTCTCTCTCTCTCTCTCTCTCTCTCTCTCTCTCTCTCTCTCTCTCTCTCTCTCTCTCTCCCTGTGTGTGTGTGTGTGTGTGTGTGTGTGTGTGTGTGTGTGTCCCTCCCTCCCTCTCTCTCCCCCCTCCCCCATCTTAGGATTTCCCCCCCCCCGGTCTGCATATTGATTGTGTGTGTGTGTGTGTGTGTGTGTGTGTGTGTGTGTGTGTGTGTGTGTGTGTGGTGTGTGCGCGCGCGCGCGCGCGTGCGTGCGTACGTACGTATACACATAGGGCCGTGATCTGTGGGGTGGGCACAGCCTTTGCAGTAGGGGGACTGTGCAGCTATTTCCAGCTTAGGGATGTAAAAGTAGGGGGAGAGGAGGCTGGGTCTCCTTCTAAAGGGTTATCAACACTTAAACCAGAAGCTTAACCAGAAGCTACGCCGTCGCCTTCTGGGTCCCTAGAAATTGAGTAGATCCGTTGTGAGCTGCTATGTCTCCATGGGCAGAGTAAGAGCTTCTCCTCTGTGTCCCATGTCTTCCAGGGCATCGGAAAATGGAGCATCCTTTCAGGAAGCCAATGCAACCTTTGCTAGGCTGCTTCGTCTTCATAGGCCGAATAAGAGCTTCTCCCTGTGTCTCGTGTCTTCCAAGGCATCGATATATATGGCGCATCCTTCAAGCAAGCCAATACAAGAGTTGCAAGGCTGGAGGTGAGGAAGCAGGCCTCTGACTGTGACAGATTGGGGGGCAGGTGGCGCGGTACCGCTTGGGGGGCTCGTGGCGTCCCGGGAGGGAGCGGTGCGGGAGGCTGCGGCTGCTCTGCTGTACGCGGCAGGGCCCCACTCCCCCCAGCTCCGGATGGGGCTGGCAGCAGACGCCTCTGCAGCCGTGCCTAGTTTGGAACCCCTCTTCCAGGGGCTGCTGAATGGGGCGGTACAGGATGCAAGTTTACTGCGCCAAGCAGAGGCTGGCGCGTGGGCTCTGTCTGCACTGCTGCCGGCCACTCCTCTGGGGCCCCTCCCTCCTTCCGGTAGCCGAACCCCTCTCTTGAACCACCACAATACGCCCCAACCCGCAGGCATGTGTGTGTGTGTGTGTGTGTGTGTGTGTGTGTGTGTGTGTGTGTGTGTGTGTCTGTGTGTGTGTGTTGAGTTTGCGCATGCAGGC
>KV908420.1:438056-443056 GCA_002005505.1 Botryococcus braunii
TATCCTATACATCAACAGCTTCATACTACAACCAATAGCAGGTGCATATGCATAAAAACGTATCCATTTTTGATCTTTATGGTACACGAGTACAACGCTAGGGGCTCTGAAACAGAGATTTCATAATATCTCCTGAGCACCATTTCAGCTCTCACATCCGCATACTTCAGAGCAATGCCTGATGCATCAGGCATTGCTCCATATGGGAATCTCGAGAGCTCTTTCATATGGCTCCCAGCCGTTGAAACCTGCGGGTAGGCATTTGGCCCCCTCCTGAGCGTCTGAAATGTATGAGAGACTGAAGTGCGGATGGATGTTGCTGATGTTCTCGTGGTCACGGGACCTTCTTGGCCTTGACGCATATTCCGAATAATCAGAAGATTCTGCGCCGAGCCATAACTGGTTTTCGGCTTGTGTTCATGCCTTGTAGCGGTTGCAACAATTGTTGACGTTTGTCTATTCGACCCAGTTAGGCCTCTCATGAACGTATGAAATCAGGTTGTTTGATTCACCTCCTTTTGACTACACATCCCGCATTTGGAGGCTATAGTGGGCTAGCTTTCAGCTGAGAACCCCTCAACTAGACGTCCGGCATTGGCCCCCGGGGATATCGATATCGTTTGCCAAATAGTAACATGTCTATGCTCATGTTAATATTACTTCCGAATCTACAAGGCAGCCCCACGAAGACAAAGGCAGGTGCTTCCAGGCCGACATGTCGACTTCTAAAAGCATTTAAAACTTGACTCATCGATGGTATCAGGTCAGAAGCGCATGTCTTTTGAGTTCGTGGCATGGCAGCCCCATGCCTGAGACGGCCTTCAAAATCTAGAAGCCTCTGAGCAGTCCATCTGGGCAGTCCCACGCCTGGGAGGGCACCAGCCAAGAGACCCATGATAGATCCTTGCATGATGACACTTAGCTCACCAAGACCGAGGACCCCAGTGAACTCACCTACCTGAATGACTAACCAGGACTCTGTTACATAAATCACTCAGTTCAAATATTCACTGAATTGATTCAGGGTCTGACAATCACGAACTTCTCACTTCACTGGACACGGGCAGGAGCCAGGGAGAAGCTTATGCCTGACGCTGGGCCCTTGAAGGCACAACCACTGCTTGATCAACTACGGGATCTGGAATGGAGGTACACCACACCTGATCAACTACGGGATCTGGAATGGAGGTACACCACACCTGATCAACTACGGGATCTAAAGTGGAGCTATAAGTACTAGTTGATCAATCATGGAATCTGGTCGAGTTGCTGCTTGAGGGAAGCTAGTTTCATCCAAATCCCACAGCCCCGGCCCTGCACCTGTCCGCAAGATGCCACGTGGGCAGCAGGGGGGCCACAAGCCCTCCAACTTCTTCACTCTCCCATGGAGGGCAAGCAATGTGCACACATGCCCTTCACATATCTTTATGTCCATCTGAAAATCAACGAAAGCAGTAATGAGATGAGAGGGCATGTTAGGCTCTCCTAAACCTGTCGAGCATCTTTGGGACAAATCCCCGCTAAGGCCCTGGATTGATCCTGATCAATACACGGAGGTAGTGGAATCACATTCTCCCCTTAAGATTGCATCCAGAATCTCTCTTTTATACCCTCACCGTTGGGCTTTAACATTTAACTCCAGCTTCCTCTCTGCACAGACAGTCCCGGCACAGACATGTACGTCAGTGCCCACACCTCTTCTTAGACTTTCACGCCCGGTTTCCCTCCAGAGTTGTGCCGATGCTCACACATTCCCCTGACCTCTTTACCCCGCAATTCTGAGTTCCATCTCTATTGCATGTTGTCACAACAGGAGTGCACCCATGACCTCTTTGCTGCAGGCCAAAACTGTTCTCTCGTCCATGCAGACTGCCTGACCGCTCAACAAACCTGTTGGAACAACATGTAACAGAACCTGGACGCTTTAATGCAGAAGCCACTTATCCTTGGGGCCTCTCAACAGGCTTGGAACATTGAACCCCAACACGTACCCAGTCATTTGGTAAAGAGCTAGGTTGATTTACTGCAGGCCAAGGCGTACCTCGCTCCTGTTAATTGCAAAGGACCACCAGGATTGCTAGGCCATTCTACACGACAACCGATGTCCCCTCGAGGACAACCTACATTACTGTTGTAGTACTATTCTATGACTACACCCAACATCTCTGTTAGACTCCCATAATGCTGGCACGGCTCATCTCCAACACTATTGTTTGTGCACTAGCAGAAATAAACATGTTTGCTCTTCACCCCTCATCCTCAGAACGCCCGTCTCCATTCTTGTCGCTTCACATTTAAAGGGGAAAAAAACTCCTGGTCCAGGCCCAGAATCCTTTGGGGGCCTTCTTATAAGCGTGTCTCCTGTAGATAAAGGGATGGCAGACCTGTGTGCTCCACGCCCCCAAGGCCCCACACCATAATCCTGACATTTGCAATTCCAGGGTCAATGTGACCCTGGATGCTCTCGGGCGCAATTCTTTTCGCCGCTCTCCCCCCACCCCCGACCCCCGCGGTGCTTAATTCAGACAGGCAACCAGAGGTAGACCTTGCACGCTCCAAGCCCAAATCCCTTGCCAGATCCCTCTCCCGCTTGTATCCCTCTTAAACGGATCTCGTTCCAGTACATAATGCAGAGAGGTGACCAGAGCTGTATACAGGGGACATTCTGTTATGGCCCCTGCAGCGGGGTTCCAAAGTTCACCTCCGAAGGGCTGCAGCGCTTCTTTTTGGGGTGAAGAGCCAAAGAGCCAAAGGAGCTTCTTTGCATATTGGCAACGAGCGGGTGCTATTTCCGGCGCCTCTTTCCTTATTGTAAATACCTGACAGGACTTGTAAGCAGGAAGCAAAGTCATGATGGGGGAGCCCCAAAGTCAAAGATGCGGATGAGGGAGTCCCGGCCCCCGGCCACCAGCAGGCGCTCATCCATGTCAATGCTAAGCGTGGCCTTTCGGGCCATGGCTAAACCATCCAGCCCCGCCAGGGCGGGTACATCTGTTGCTGGCTCTCCTGAAGCCCAGCAAACGGAAAAGTTATCCTATCGCATCCTCAGCAGCCAATCCCTTGAGAGAAAAAGAAAAATAAACAAAAAAGGGGCGGTAGCTAATCAGACCTGGAGCGCCTCAATGGCAAGTCTGTCTTAAAACCCTCCATGCCTGATCCGAGTTGATGTCACCGCCTCTTGGGCGACATGACCCACTCCAATAAACTTGCTTTCCCCTTCGCCCCAAAAGAAAAACGCATGACAATTACAAAATATAGAGGCGTAAACACTGCTCACTTTTAAACCATGCAAAGTTTCCAGCCTGGCACCATTTCTTGCAATAGGAGATTTCACTAAACAATCCCACCACTTGCATTGTGCTTCCTGGTCAGTACGGTGCTGGACTAACCCAGGACAGGCAAAAGAAACCAGTAACCCCAGCAATCTGCAACCAATCCGATATGCCTTGAGGGTCCAAACTTATAGCCCCGTTAAGCTGGAAAAGCACTAGGAGCGGCGGACAAGTAGGAAAACACGGCAGGGAATGAAGCAGGAAAATATGTGGTGTGTGTCATAAGGATAAGATACCCGGAGGGAAGGCCAGCATATGCGTTCCAAGGATGGGTTCTGCCGCTCGGCAGGGCACAAAGCTGTGGACGATGGGCAGCACACTGGCTCCTGCCTGCGAACAATCACTGCTGGCTGGCATGCCTGTAAGCCCAACACAAATCAAATATGCTACCTCAGAGACAGGCGGTACGTATGCTACCCCAGGGATGGTATGTCCCTCCGGAATCTACTTAGTGCTTTTACTGGGCGTTGAGTGATGCACGTGCCAGGGCGGGTAGCAATGTCTGGCAGACAGAGGAGAGGGATAACTGAAGTGCACAAGCCCCATAGAATATCCCCTAACCATTCGGCACGACACACCCTCACAGGGCGTGTGCATGCGCTTGCACAGGCGCACGCACACACGCAAGCACACACACACACACACACACACACACACACACACACACACACACACACACACACACACACACACACACACACACACACACGAACGCTCTTGCTCGCGCTCTCTCTCTCTTTCTCTGTCTTCCCCCCCCCCTCTCTCTCTCTCCCCCCCCCTCCGTCTCCCACCCTTCCTCCCTCCCCCCCTCCCTCCCTTCCTCCCCCCTCCCTCTCTCCATCCCTCCGCCTTCCACCCCCCTGGCGAGATGGGGCAGGAACGGAGGGACCAAGGGAGAGGGACACACACACACACACACACACACACACACACACACACACACACACACACACACACACACACACGCACACACGCACGCACGCACGCACGCAAACACGCACGCGCACGCACGCACACACACACACACACACACACACACACACACTGCACGTCACAACTAGAAAACCCCTCAATGGAAAGTGGATCCAGCTTGGGGTGGCAAGACGACGGCGGGCAGCCAACCTTTCGCAGCCCCTGTGTCCCAGATGCGAACAGCACCATCTTCACTGGCGGTAATAAGCCGCCAGTCCTGTGAGAGGCGCAGGGAGATGAAGCCACTCGCCCAGTGGCAGCGCTCCTGCCCCGTGCCCAGCAAGGCCTCTTGAGCTGTTGCCAGGCAGGCAGCCATGCGCTCCTCTGGGCTGCTCCCCACCCCTGCACACACCAAAATGACGGCCCGGTGGGTCTTGTAGCTTACAGGTTAGTCAGGAGGCAGAAACTGCATCTGTACAACTGTGACGAGTTTGTCAAACATGGGGCAAACTGCTTGGGGAGCTTTGCAGAAATGCTTGGTATGACGACCGGAACAAACCTTGGAGTCAACAGACGGTAACTGATTGCACATGGCCCTCAAATACTTCATAGGTTATTCCCCAGGCAAAACCTGAGCTGCCTGGAAAGGCACATTCCATATGAGGCACATGGCTGAAATACATTGGATGTAAACTTCACACCCAGCTACCAGCTGCAGTTAAGATCTCAAGATGCACAGCGAGACAGCGGGGCAAA
>KV908420.1:445556-455556 GCA_002005505.1 Botryococcus braunii
GCAACTCGACAGCAAAATAAGCAAGGCACACCTCCATCCTCCATCACAAAGCTGTGGGCAGCCTCCCCAGAGCGGAGGTCCCAAAGCTTGATGGCCCCGCTCTGCTGGCCGGTTACCACCAGGTGTTGAGGCTCCAGCAGCTGGACGCTGCGTACCGCATCTCGCGGTCCCTCCACAGCCCCACTGTTGGGGGATTCCCGCAGCTGGAGCTGAGCCTCCGCACGCTCTGCCCCCCACCCCCCGAAAAAAAGCCTTAGAGCCCCCTCCCTATCACATACTCCTCTCCATGCGAAGGTCTATGCCTCTCACTCAGCACTTTACAACACTGCTGGCGCTGATTCCAAACCATATGCCAAGTCAGCATGGCAAAACCAATCTGGATGTACCCCTCTCACTGCCTCCCCAACTTTTTTTAGGAGGAGGTGATGTGCGAGGGTCTGAAGCTTTTCAGCCCCGCTTAACTGGCCATAGAGCTCCACAGGCAGTGATTTGGCCAACATTCACTGTGAAGCACAGAGACTGCATGGCCCTCACTGCCCCATTCCCCCGGCAGCTGGAAAGCTGCAGGAGAGTGTCCCTCCTGTCCTCCTTGCAGCAGATATCACATGGTCCCTTCCTCAATGGGGCCCACAATGCTTTCATGCCTTGAAGTTTATCAAGCAATACGCTGAGTTCAAGATGCAAAGCCCTAACAGAAGAGCCACAGGCTGCCACAGCACCAGCTTCCACACACAAGAATTTGCTGTTATGCAGTGCTGGCACAGACCGTATTCGTCCGGGAGCTACACATTGTAGCACCTTCCGTAATAATACCCCCCTTCCCTACCAAACTACATACAGTGCTGGAATACAGAGCTCCCACCGAGGTACATATTTTGGTACCGCAGTTTTGAATGTGCAGACTGCTGCTTCTACCCAGGACATTGTAGACTCTAAGGCATGTCTCAACACTCTCTTTGTGGCATAGATCATTTTTACTATGGCATAGGGAAAATTTTTCATTATGTGTGTGTGTGTGTGTGTGTGTGTGTGTGTGTGTGTGTGTGGGGGTGTGTGTGTGTGTGTGTGTGTGTGTGTGTGTGTGTGTGTGTGTGTGTGCGTGTGTGTGTTGGGGGGGTGCTGTACCGCCAAACTTGATACATAGATCCAAACGAGAAGCTCTGAATAAATTCCAGTAACTTTCGGCCAATTCCAATTCATACCAAGTCCACAGCCAATGCTTGGACTTCCATACAGTTTGCCAACACGACTGTTGTGTTAGTCCATACCACGAGGCCTTCCCCATGCTGTGTCGGCTGCCCTTGCTGCTCTACTTCTCTATTACCCCGGGGTCTGTGTCCGGGTGTCTCTCTCTCTCTCTCTCTCTCTCTCTCTCTCTCTCTCTCTCTCTCTCTCTCTCTCTCTCTCTCTCTCTCTCTCTCTCTCTCTCTCCCCCCCCCCCCTCCTTTTGTGCTCTCCCTCCCTCCCCCCCCTCCTTTCTGTGCACGCACGCGCACCCCCCCCCAAACACACACACCACGCACACGCACATTCCCTTCATTCCTACAATCCCGCCCCCTGACTTGCCCCCTTCTTTCCCTCTCCAACTTTCCCTTCCAGTTATTTGTACCCTTCCTTATACTCTTCGTGTCATTTCACGCACATGCGATGTCCCTGTACCTTATGAGATTGCCCGCATTGAAAAATATCAATAGTAAATAACACAATGAGACACCACTGAAGAGAAATGTTAGAACATGTCAGACCAGGGAGCCACTCCCACATTGTAAAGTGAACTCATAAGACATAGCATACCTAAACTCCAAACGAAGACCTCCGAAGTTTGGGATCCACTAACTGCTGTAGAATATGCTGCGTCAAGAGCCTTGATGCACGAGGTATGCCCTCGAAGTTGTGTCTGCAAAACTCCATCGCACTTCCTGGAGGGATCAACAGTATGGCATTTAGACCTCTATTGGACCTGGGGGGGCATGAAGTCACACAATCAGAAAATCTTATGCAACCTGAAAAGCTTGACTTTCAGCTTCACTAAAAGTGACAGCCCCATGAGCTCCAAGTGAATGTTGACTGCGAGTGCTTCAGCCTTCAACATTTTTGTCCCACAGAAACTTCAATGCGTGCATCATGTATTTGCTTACTGTTCCCGTGAAGATGAAGGGTGCAATGCTCGGGGAGTCCCACCATACAACAACTTCCTCATCAGCTCCGGCTGATAGAACCAAACCAGAAGCAGAAAGGAGCCTGACAGCATGAACATATGCAGGATGACGTTCCAAACCATGCACTTGCCGCTTCATTCCTTTGCGCCATCTGCGATCTAGCGCCCAACGGTCCCTACAAGAAAAACAGTGCAGCTTAATAGTTACGAGACGTGAATTTGTCCCAAGGGGACATAATGTGCACCAGAACCCACAGATTGCACTGCCGACAAATATGGCACTTACTTATACAACTGAAGCCAGGGGGAGTCTCCGGCCACAGTGCTTAAGTTATCTTGCCTTGGGAGAACCACACTTGTGGGATATCCAAATGGCAACGGGTGATAAAATGTATTCCAAAACAAGCTCTCCCATAGTTTGGTGTCAGAGCACAGTTCCTTGAAGGCACTGCAGGCCTGCACCCCGGGTGCACCCTCCAAGGTTAAGCAACCCCCTCTAAGGCCGGTGTCCTCCCGAACGTTAAACGCGGAGCAGAAAGACCGCAGTAAGTTTCAGCTCACCTCCAGCGCCCTCAGTACATCGTACGGATGATTCAGGCAGCTTAGGACCTGAGATACCCACGGTAATGCTATTAGCGACGTGTCCCAAACGTTCGTAAGTCCGTCGAAACAGCCTTCAGAACTTTGACCTACCTTCAATAAAACATCGTTTGTTAAAGACAAAATGTTGCTCCCGTCTGTCATTGTTCACTCCCTGGTGCGAGCAACTATCGTCCACTATCGCACAGCATCGAAGAAAACTAGTCCCACGCTTCGGTGCAGCTTGCACGACTCGAGCGAAGCGAAACGGATTTCGGGGGCTGGCTGCAAATCCGACAAGCGGTGATTACTCGATGGGCGTCAAATTCAAAAGACGTCACTACTTGCTTGCCTCTACTGAAACAGGCAACCATCCAACACCGTGATGGTATCGCGAATCGAACAGGCGATAGTATCGCCGCGATACGCATTTTTTGATGCTAGGGGGTCCGCTCGCAGCGGGCGAGGAAATGCACGCGGTAGAAGTCTGGACCCCAGGCCGGGTCGCCCGTGTCGGCGACCCAAGGGCGGTGCTCACACCGCGCTTGACAGCACGGCGCGCTGATATTACGGGCCCACAACCTGAAGGGACATTACCAAGTCGCTGCCACGTCAACGTAGCTTCAAAACAGATGCCTTGGGGCTGATCCTCTAACGACAGGCCTGGGGATTGCAAGTTGCAACTGCTCTGGTTGAGGGAAACGCTCCGGCTTGCAGAAACGGGTGAGAGGGTTGGAAAATCTTGAAACCTTGTGTTACATGGTCCCTCTAGAGATCTAATGACATGGTCTCCAACGTCGGTCGGAAGGCTCTAGTACTTGATCAACTCGTGAGTCTTCCAACCGACTTTTGAGGGTTCTTTGCACAACATGCGCCTGAAGAACTGTGAAGGTGGTTTGCAAGCACCATCCCGCACGTGGTGGGAGAGAACAAGGCGAACTTTGATTGGGAATTGCAGGTAGTGAATCACAATGGGCAATTTATGCCTCATCTTCCACATCTTGGCCCCACGGTGATAAATGACAGCATTTATTATACAGAGTGAAGCCTATCCTAACCGCCTCATCAGTAGCCTGATCATAGAAGCCTATCCTAACCTCATGAGTAATGTTATCAATATTATAATGACAGCATTTCTACATTCTTTTTTTTGGGGGAGGGGGTTGGCTTAAAGGGGAGATTGTCAGAGTTGCAGGATGTTTGCGAATACCTGCTGCTATCAATAACTATGTAATGACTGTCAATATTGACAGTGATTAGATTCAGTACCTGATTGAACCCCTGGACTTTGAAAACCAAGTTCTCAAAGAGAGCTAACGAGGTCTCCCAGGAGGTAAGCTGCAATATTGATTAATTATAATTAATTGGCAATTTATTAATTGCCATCAATGCATGGATCTAGCGACAGCTGCAGCGGGTGCATGTCTCATATATGTAAGTGGTGAAGCAATTGCAATGTATCCGTGCATTGATGTGATTTTGTCGTGGGTTCAGGACGTTACAGAAGTTCATGAGCTACTGCAATGTTGAGGATAATGTTATAAAATGGGAATCATTAGTGTATACTTAATAAATTTGATCACACATCTGATGGGATTTCCTTGGCTGGGTTTGATTGTTTTGAAGAGGTCAAATAAGGGACATGAGCATAAGGTACAGTTCCACTAGATATTGTACTTATGGTATACTTCATGTACAGATTAAATATACAGGTATAGCAAGTCATAATAATACATGTGACTTATGTTTGAGTAGTTAATATGGTGAAATGGGCCTGCAGACTGAACCCTGAGGTGTACAGGGTGGTTTACGGACTTAAAGATGAGATCCGGGGTGCAAGTACGGTACTTATGGGTAGATTCGAGTAAGGTGGTCGTAAATGCGCCGTCTCCGAGTGTTTTTGCCCCGGCCCCGCCGGGCTATATACGCCGGGCCTTGAAAGGTGGTGGTACCAAGCTCAGTTAACTGACTTCGGGGTGGTACCAAGCTCAGTAACTCAGTAACGGGGTGGTACCAAGCTCAGTTAACTCTCTGCGGGGTGGTACCAAGCTCAGTAACTCAGTAATTACTCAGTAATAATATATAACGGGGTGCTACCAAGCTCACTTGACTGACTGCGGGGTGGTACCGAGCTCAGTAACTCAGTAGCGGGGTGGTACCAAGCTCAGTTAACTGACTGCGGGGTGGGACCGAGCTCAGTAACTCAGTAACGGGGTGGTACCAAGCTCAGTTAACTGACAGCAGGATGGTACCAAGCTCAGTAACTCAGTAACGGGGGTGGCACCAAGCTCATTTAAGTGACTGCGGGGTGGTACCAGGCTCAGTAACTCAGTAACGGGGTGGTACCAAGCTCAGTTAACTCTCTGCGGGGTGGGACCGAGCTCAGTAACTCAGTAACGGGGTGGTACCAAGCTCAGTTAACTGACAGCAAGATGGTACCAAGCTCAGTAACTCAGTAACGGGGGGTGGCACCAAGCTCATTTAAGTGACTGCGGGGTGGTACCAGGCTCAGTAACTCAGTAACGGGGTGGTACCAAGCTCAGATAACTGACTGCGCCTGCTGGATGGTACCACATACGTGCACACCTCAGTCAACTGACTGCGGGGTGATAACAAGCTCAGGTTGGCATGGTGGGCATGTAACTGTCTGCGCGTGCATGCCAGCCCTGTGCACAGCCATATAATCCACGTGCGTCCGCCCTTAACAGGGCCTGTAGGGGGCCCTAGCAAGGACTAGTAAGGACTTATACGTAAGCAAATTGGGTATAACATGCATGTTATACCTCATGTTAACGGGCATACACATATATACAGACCTATATACATAAACACATACGTACATACATATATGTAATGAAGGAACAGTCAGAGAGTACCTGGCAGCCTGCCAGTGGCAGGTTTTCTGGCTCACGCCCCCATAGGGCCCAATGGGGGCGTGTCCCACAACATTCATTCTACTTCCACGTGGGGGCATGACCCACATCAATCATTATACTTGCACTATGGGGGCGTGACTGTAAGGACAACTAAACCTTGTACTTCATATGTGTGCATATGCATATACAGGATTTCCTTATGCATACGGAAATCCTGTCCAGTTCTCTCGGATTGACGTTTATAATTAGATGGACGCGTACATTCTATAATTGGCCGTTCTGAGTCGCATTTAAGACGCAAACTTCACATATTGTAATCACTTTCTATCTTGTTCTTACTCAACGTCTCTCTTTGCCGGATTCATTCACTCTTCCGCTGCTTGCTACTACAGTGACCCACAACATTCACTCTACTTGCATGTGGTGATCAACCACAGCGCCCTCATGAGATATCTTGATCCTACCACTTGCAAGGAAAATGGTCACCATAAGGCATCATATAGACTTGCGCAGGCAGTATGCGCAGACTAGTGTAAAATCAGCGACAGCAAGCAGCACGAGGCCGGACTTCGAGTCTTCACTCTTGATCAGTGGCCTTCACGGGGACACGCATGCATGAAGGCTCAATACTTTGCAGATAGTAGGCAGTGACCTGAGTACAGCATATACTATTCTTCTGTTTGAAACACGATAGTCATCTTCTTGAAGATGATCAGCACCTTTGTTCTTATCGTTCAGGCCGCCTCCACTTAACGGTGGGCAACTCACGATCATGAAGATATATACGTGATCATAACTCGTAAGTTCCACTGGGACTAGAAATCCGCTCGAACGCATTATAACATTGAAATTTGCAACATTGCTCCGTATAGCCGAATAGTGCGGTTCACTTCAGTGCATCCTGAAATACTTGAGTTGAAATCATATGTTTCATTACTGCATGCTGGTACCAATACCGGTATTGGTAAGGAGCGCACATACCATCTGCCGTTTCTGTGCAAGCCATGCGCCACCTCCATATGGAGGACTTTAATGCCCCAAAATTGTTGAATCCTTGACGTCGACCTTGCTTGAGGAGTGGAAACCACCAGCCAGAGAGACCACCCGCGGGAGAGACTGCCCGCGTCTGCGCGCATGCCGTAGAGGAAGATGCAGTCGTTGGTAGTCAGGAAATTAAGGTAGCTACCTATAAGAGTTACCGTTGGAAAACCTTTACCTCAGTTTTCATGAATCTTAGCGGCCGCGTCTGGTCACCGTATAATCAGTGACGGCGACCACTTAGAACTCGAAGACTTCTCCGTGGAAGTCGAAAGCCACCTCATTGTCAGATTCGTCCCAGCACAGTTGGCGAAGCTCGTCCACCATGACGGCGGGGCCACAGGACAGCACAGCGACGCGCTTCTCTCCTGCTGAAACAGCGTACTTTCGCATCCTTTCCATCAGGTTTGGCAGATCCGGGCGCCCAAACTTCACAAACGGCTGTGCTCTTGGAATGATGTTGGCCTTGGTCGCCTGATCTTCTGGACGCACCTGCACGTTACACGAATTGGAAAGCTCATGCCCAGGTGGCTTATACTATAGTACTATAGAGGCACATCACATGTGGGAAAACTGCCACCTACCAAGACACACCCACCCCCCCCCCCACACACACACACACACACAGCCACACACACACACACACACGCCCCCCCAACACACACACATACACACACACACACACACGCAGGCACCACGCACACACACACACACACACACACACACACACACACACACACACACACACACACACACACACACACACACACACACCACACGCGCCGCCGGGGGCTGGGAGGAGAGGCGCCTTCTCCCACGCCCCACCACACGCATACCCCACTCGGGCACACCAGCAGGCACGCATGCATGTGCAAGCACGCACACACAAGCAAACGTATGTCCCACGTGCTCGTATGTGCATATGCATGCGCACACCCACATATACACATACCCGACATCCACACGCGCGCACGTGCACGCACGCACACACACACACCACACACACACACACACACACACCACACACACACACACAACGGAGGGAAGAGAGAGAGAGAGAGAGAGAGAGAGAGAGAGAGAGAGAGAGAGAGAGAGAGAGAGAGAGAGAGAGAGAGGAGAGAGAGAGAGAGAGAGAGAGAGAGAGAGCGGCGGAGCGTGCATATGTGTGCAAGAGTTCCCATTTTTGGGGAGGTGGTTATAGGCAATAAAGAAAGACGGGGGTCGGAAGCCGTGCATGTATACAAATTATGGACAGATAAATTAGCTTTACCTTTACAGTACTAAAATCGGAAGCCTTTTGGTTACAATTGTAACGCAGAGAAGCTCTGAGAGCGGCAGGGGAGGAAGTTATCCGTACCTGAGTGAGGTAGAACTCAACATGCAGAGGCACAGTGGGGTCCATGGCTGTGTCCACGGAGCACTCAAGGTCATTGCGGTCTTCAAAGCGATCATCCAACATGTCAGGTTGGAATGACGTAGGCAAGCGGTCCCCCAAATTCTTGTCAGCATACTCCATGTCGTAGTCCAGCACCGCATCCACCTGTATGCAATCTTTTCAATTATAACTTTTTGAGGATGTTGGTTTGGTTCACCTACATGTGCAACACGAAAGATTATTTGCAGGCAGGCAGGCACATGTATAAGTCGAGAGTATTTGCAGGCAGACACGATTGCTAGACCATGACATGCCAGGCATCATATGGTCTGGTACCGCATCCGCCTGCAAATACTCTTTCGAATTATACTTTCTAATATGTTATCTCTGGGTGAAGGTTGGTTAGGTAGCATTTTCATTTTTAGTTTTTGACGATCAAAGCTCTAAGCTTGTCGTTAATTAAACTGCAATAGCTCGGTTTTGTCGGCATCGGCGCGGGCGCGTGCGCTCTCTCTCTCTCTCTCTCTCTCTCTCTCTCTCTCTCTCTCTCTCTCTCTCTCTCTCTCTCTCTCTCTCTCTCTCTCTCTCTCTCTCTCCCCCCCCCTCTCTCTTCCTCTCTCACGCGCGCGCGCGCGCGCGCACACACACACACACACACACATGCACACGCACGCACACATACAGGGGGGAGAGAGAGAGAGAGAGAGAGAGAGAGAGAGAGAGAGAGAGAGAGAGAGAGAGAGAGAGAGAGAGAGAGAGAGAGAGAGAGAGAGAGAGAGAGAGAAGGGGGTAGGAAGGGAGAGGTGGCAAGGGAAACAGCTGCAAGCAGAGTAAGTGCAAAGGAGGGAAGCAAACAAAGCGCAAGGTGGCACAGGAACTTGGAGGAGAAGGCACAGGAGGTAAGGGAAGCAATGTGACGAGCCACAGAAGAACAGAGGACACACAGGGGGTGGCGAAAGGAAGGCCTCGTCCTCACATCCTCCCTTCTTTCCTCCCTCCCTTTCCCCCTTCCTTCCTTCCTTCTTTCCTCCCTTTCCCTCTTCCTTCCTTCCTTCCTTCCTCCCCTCCTTCCTTCCTTCCTCCCTTCTTTCCTTCCTTCCTTCGCGGGGACGGGAAGAGGCGTACCATGAAACGGTCCTTTGCGGTCCAAATGAACCAAACCTTCTTTACGAGGCGGGTCCCCTTCTCGTGGCAGTCCATCAGCTCGTTGGTGATGCTCTGGAGGGGCGTTATGCCAATGCCTCCACTCACCATGAGGAACGTCTGGTACCCGTCCGTGTCCACTTGCAGTCGACCATAGGGTCCCTCGATGTAGATTTTTATTGGCCGCGCCGTCCTGCAACATTCCGACCTGCTTGTTGATCGTCATGACGGTACATACTAAGGAACTCATTGAAAAAAGGTGTCACGACGACACATACAAAAAAGATCAAAGTCGTATGATCCAGACCAGTGAAGGGAAAATCAAAACCCCAAAGGAGCCATACGACGATCTTAAATATGGAGAAGGGAGTTTGGAAAACTCCGGGCTTTCGTGACCACGTTGTCAACTCCTGGACCCTCTGAAATGATACGCGCACAATCAAGTTACAAGTTACACACACACACACACACACACACACACACACACACACACACACACACACACACACACACACACAACACCGGCACGCACACACACACACACACACAACCGGCACGCACACACACACACACACACACACACACACACAAACACACACACACACACTCACATACAAATAAAGTTAAAAAATGCTGCAGGTGAGCTTGATATGGTGGGCACTTGCCAGCCAGAGATCTCATACAAACGGGAGGTCCATTTGCCCAGAACGCGAATGTGAATGCTGACAAAGTCATTATGAGGGCTGCTGGAAAGGCTAAAAGGGTGCCATTCAAACAGCGAAATTTCGGGGACGCATATGAAAACGTACTGCCCTCCGCTGTACATCATAT
>KV908420.1:465556-483056 GCA_002005505.1 Botryococcus braunii
GGACACTAAACGTAAGATAAGTAAGCGGACATTGTTCCAAGAAATGGAGATTAGCTGCGAATACGTGCCCAACCTTGCGTGGGTATGCGCGTGGTGTAGGAGATCATGCACGCCATATGTTTTTTCCCTGCTGAATTTCCGATTCCAAAGATGATTTTCAATAAGGACAGAGGCCAGTTTCAACGTTTCACAAAGGCGCAATTTCGCCTCAGGCACAAAGCAACGAGCCGATGCCCTTTGTAGCAAAAGGTGCCCCTTCAAAGAACTTCACAGCGGTGCGCCAATCGGTTCCGTTGGGCCTTCTGCTCCAAAAGGTCCAAATTTCCGTAGAAATGCACCTTTACCCCCGTATATTTCCTGACGCGCCCCTGTGGTTGTAGTTCCTTCATTGGGTCCGCATTCCCGTGATGCAAATCTCGGTTCTTGGCGTCAAAGTGTCCTCTAAATGCGCACCTTGGGCTGGGGAGATGTTATTGTTATTGTGGTTTTCCCACTAGAAGAAGCCAACTTATCCCTTCAGCACTTTCTGTCACAAGGAAGAAAATGGGAGCATCCAGAACCAGCGTAGGAGGCTGATAAGATTCATGAAGGGGACGACAGCTGAAATGTCTATAACCTAAGTCCAGTGTCCTGAAGCATGAAAGTTACCCATTGGAAATAGCATTCGAACCGAGCAACCCCTTTAAAATCTGTAATATTCCTTCCTTCTGGCTGCCACATGAAGCAATGATGAAACGATTTCATGGCTGTACAAGTTGGCTTACCTCAGACCACACATGTTGTATGGATGGGCAATGAACAAAAAATGTTTTTTACCGCCCACCACCTTGTATGCTCACATTATCATGACATCCGACGTACAGACTACACAAGCGTTCGTAGGTTACACAGCATCCCAAATTAGCATCAGCTCATGCATGATCAGCCCCAATGCAATCTGTACATGTTGATCATGCATGAGGCAATATGGGGTAGCAACACGCGTGATCAGGCCAGTCCTGTATGTGCAAAGAAAGTGCATTTGTTTTTTGCACTGCCACAAGTGTGGAGGGCTCCATCACGTTCTCGTGGGATTTCACAGACGTTTATTTCCTTGCCAGCGTAAGCTAGGAGGGTTCCATCACTCTCTCGCAGGATTTCATAGGTGTTTATTTCCCTGTCAGGTCTGGTCTTCATAGGCCATTTAGTCATTGTTCTCCGGCAGCCATATATGTTTTAAAACCAGGACATCGGCTGAGTCATCTGTCTCAGCTACTGCAGGATGGTGATGAGCATCACCATGTTGCTCGAGAAGATCTTGCCCTAGGGCAGGCCTGCAAAGATATTGCCCTGCGATGGAACTGGTTTAGAATAAAGAGTGAACGGGTCTGAGAGTAGATTCCCAACTACTTTCGTATGCATTTTTTGGGCGGTGCATTCAAAATGGCAATTTATTTGCTTCTGCAGGAATCCACACGGCAAGCGCATCAATGCTTTTTGCCCAGATGATATCATCTGGGCAAAATCCTTCTCCAGCTTCCTCTGACCAAAATCTCATGCAAGCCAGATTCCGATTTTACCTGGTTGGCACCCTTCAGTGCCTTGCACCAACCGGTGGGTCCGTTTCTGTTTCAAGCCCTGAGGGGGTGCCCTTTTTTATAGAAACGGACTGTAGGAAAGGTCCAATCGGAATGTAGCAGATATGCTTATTATGATATACATAATAAGCATTAAGGCAGAAGAACACACAATCCAGGAGAGAAAGAAACAATCCCATAAGACCTCGAGGTCTTCATTGGGTCTTTGTGTTCATTATTTAGAATTAAGAGTGAAGCCTAGTCTAACCGCATAACCAAAATTCCATCATGCCGGGACGCGGAATCTAGGGGCCACATATTACAGGTGATATTGAGAGGGAGAGGGATAGAGATTGATAGATGGTGGCGAAAATTTTTTTCTGGACCCTAAAAATAAAGAGTGGAACTGGTGGGTAAAGGGGTTGGTGTAGAAGCCCATGAGAAGTGCGGGAACTGCTGGTTTGGGCTGGAATAGCGAGAGCCGGGGAGTAGTGGAAGTGTGCATAGATAGATAGTGGCATAGATAGGTGCGCGCGCGCGCGCGCGCGCGCGAGAGAGAGAGAGAGAGAGAGAGAGAGAGAGAGAGAGAGAGAGAGAGAGAGAGAGAGAGAGAGAGAGAGAGAGAGAGAGAGAGAGAGAGAGAGAGAGAGAGAGAGAGAGAGAGAGAGAGAGAGGGGGGGGGGGGGAGGAGAGAGAGAGAGAGAGAGAGAGAGAGAGAGAGAGAGAGAGAGAGAGAGAGAGAGAGGAGAGAGAGAGAGAGAGAGAGAGAGAGAGAGAGGAGAGAGAGAGAGAGGTGGGTGAAGAGGGAGGGAGGGAGAGAGACAGGGGCTGGGGCCAGACAACCGAAAGGCGTATCGACAAACGTAAACCCTGACTGGTGGGTAGCAGGCAGTAGAAATTATGGATGGAGGTGGGAATCAAACTGAACCCTAAAAATAGTAATCTGAACCTGTGTGTAAAGAGGCAGAGGAAGAATCCCCTGAGAGGGTTGGGAACTGCTGGTTTGGGCCTGGATAGCGAAAGCCGTGGAGTATTGCATGAGAGGGGAAGTGTGCATAGATAGATAGTGGCAGAGATAGGTTTGATAGAGAGAGAGAGAGAGAGAGAGAGAGAGAGAGAGAGAGAGAGAGAGAGAGAGAGAGAGAGAGAGAGAGAGAGAGAGAGAGAGAGAGAGAGAGAGAGAGAGAGGGGGGGGGGTGGAAGGAGGGAGGGAGAGAGACAGGGGGCTGGGGCCAGGCAACCGAAACGCGTAACGACAAAACGTAAACCCTGACGGGTGGGTAGCAGGCAGGAGAAATGATGGATGGAGAAAGAAAACAAACTGGATCCTAAAAATATCAATCTGAATGTGTGTGTAAAGTGGCAGACGTAGAATCCCCTGAGAAGTTTGGGACAGGGGGCTGGGGCCAGACAAGCGAAAGGCGTATCGACAAACGTAAACCCTGACTGGTGGGTAGCAGGCAGTAGAAATTATGGATGGAGGTGGGAATCAAACTGAACCCTAAAAATAGTAATCTGAACCTGTGTGTAAAGAGGCAGAGGAAGAATCCCCTGAGAGGGTTGGGAACGGCTGGTTTGGGCCTGGATAGCGAAAGCCGGGGAGTATTGCATGAGAGGGGAAGTGTGCATAGATAGATATTTAGTTAAAATTGTAGATTTACATAGTATATAAAGTTGGGGCTTCCAAGGTCACATTGTCCATCTGCGTTACATTTATTGACGTTCCCTATCACGTCGTGCCCTCTGACCACGTGCCCTCAGATCAGCGCTGGATTGATGTATACATATATGCGTCAGACCACTGCTAAAACATTTAATGAACCGGAAAGGGAGGTGATGGTACCATCATCTCCCTCAGTTGATCAGATCTTCTACAAGGCATTGGGTAGTTAGAAGAAGTCCTTCGAAGGAATTCCTGATTCTCGTTTCATTTCTCTATATAGTGTAGCTACCCTAGGGATTCAAGGGTGCTTGCGCTTCAAGTACCGGTTGGGCCCTCTCTCCAGAGCCCAACTGGCACCCGCACGACCCATAATTATGCGCAGAAGATTATGACACAGTCAACTTCCTATATTTGATATTACCTACGATCTCCACCAATCTATAGATCTACGTTTCATGAACGCAGACGGTAGAATTACTTTTACGAGGCCATGGCTACGTTTAAACGCGACCATGGCCACGATTGCAAAACGCTTTGAAAATCCAAGAAGCCATGAATATTGAAGCTAGTATAATGCGAATAATATCTAATCCGTAAGACTTAAATCTGTGTTTAATTTTAGATGTCAAATAAACGGTGAACAGTACCCCATACTTGTACCATGCGACAGGACCGATCAGAACTTTTGTTCAATCTGTGACAGCATGTGACGCAATTGCGATTGCGGTGATTCAGTGTGGAAGCTGTGTCGCCTCCACAAACTTGGGCTCGGTCCCACAAACAAAAGACCATGGACTTCAGGAATAACGACCTATCATTCAGAGGCAGAATAAGCCTAAGGTCAAAACAGGGTCTTCAGGCTCCAATCCCGGGCCTCAACAAAATGTCCAGTGTCCAACTATCTGATTGGCTTGACCTCAACCTTGCGGCTGACAGATAAATAGCACATGTACATGTACATGTACAACCCAAAGCACTTTTCTTTGGTCAAACTGTATGTATTCCTGCTGTTGGACTAAGGTCCATGACGGTGGGCCCCAATACACCTGCACAAGTGTATGTTACCCAAGCTGGTCCCTATGTTCAACGTAATTGAGCATACGCGTTCCTATATACGCATCCCTATCTTTCAGATATGCTCTTCCGTGCCGGTGCAAACTCTGAAGGCAACTTGCAGATGCTCATACTAACTAAAGGAGCAGGCTGCCTCTCCTGAAGCGGAGGCTTACATATCTTTGAATATCCACACTCAAACTGTTGTACAGCAGAAGGTTTCATCTGGCAGATATCTAGATTCCACTGTACTCTCGATTCTCAAGCTACCTACCGATCGCGATCTCTGAGAATTCGATGAAACTTAGGATGAATGCAAACTCCCTAAGGCTGGGCTGGTCTACTGGACTTAATAGGTCGCAGCAGTGGGCTGCAGAACCCACATATAACAATATATTATATAAGACATAATGACATGGCATATAATATAGTCTTATATATACAGATATCCGCACAACCCACGCTTGTAATGTGGCGAGGTTTGCTTTTTAGTCTGGATGAGGGCAGCATGCACCACCGACATGCATTAGAAGCTGCAGGTACGACAGCTATTAGCAGATCCCGAGCAAGGGAGCATGAAGAGCTCTCGAAGTGCCTTTAGCTTGTTGAGAGACTTACTTGGCATGCTGCAACGCTAGCATTCCCTCAACTGATCTCCACATATACATGTACGACCTCCCGAACCGTTTTGACAAGCATTAAAACCAATGCAGAGACGAAGCCCCTCAGCTAACAGCCGCATTTAAACGGTGAAAACTCCGAGCTCTCATCTGTCCATCACCAGCTGGCTGCCATCAAAATTTTGGCATCAGCCACTCTGGCCTGTGCATGAAGTTGCAGGACAGGACAACAGGGGTGGATTACATTAGTCCTGTTGTCCATATCCTACATGTTCACATATAGCATCAAATATTTTCTCAGTATCCCAGTAAAGTACCATGCAAAGCAAATCAATGTTTCTCCTGCGTGCACTTAGTTTAGCAGGAACAAGGAAATCTTGCGGACAATATCGTTTCAAAAAACAATATCACCAACGAATATGAAGGGGAGTTGGCTGTGCATAGACAGCCACGTATATATGGTGCTATCTGAGTATTTCCTCGTAGGGATGATCTGTGGCCACGGATCACCCCATGGGGACATGTTACCCATTCGACATATCCACACCTCATGATCATCTCAGGCCATCACAGAAATCCCTCCACCCCCTATGTTGAAAGTCCAATACACACTCTCTTCAACACCCAAACAACTGTTCTCAAATCCTCTCCCTCGAGAGAGCTCACAACACGACTTCAGCCTTCACCGTCTGTGTCAACAGTCCGACACACTCTCTTCAACCCCCCTCTACTGCGCTTCTCATTTCCTCTCCCAGGAGTGCCCTCAGAACACGACTTTGCCCCTCATAAGTAAAGCCTCAGCTGTCGTTAATCAGTAAGTAAAGCATCAGCTGTCGTTACCCACCTATCTGATGTAAGCAGTGCATAGTCATATAAGTATAGCCATCTAAGTCACATAAGTAAAGCCTCAGCTGTCGTTACCAACCTATCTGATGTAAGCAGTGCTTAGTAGACAAACTTCATAAAAGGAGGACAGTGTGTTTGCTTCACCTCTGAAGCCCTTCTCGATCACTTTCTCAGCCTAGCAGCCAGAAGATCTCTGTTCTCTGTGGACCCACCCACACGTAAGGCAGTCACCTGGGAGTCAAAAATTACATCGCTTTATTCTCAACAGAACCAAACTACTGGGCACGGCATTTCTTTGATTGCAAAACTTGCGGCACCTTCACCTTTTGTATATCTGAACTCGTTGTGGCCAGAACAAAACGGCCCCAGTACGGAGACAAACTTGGCAAAATAATAACCACATGGGCTGGAAAGACTCCATACACGCCTCCTAAAAGTCTGTTCGCAGGAATATGGGTGTACTTTTACCAAAACGGAGAATGCTGGAGCTGTGTGTAGACAATTCCACAGCCCCTCAAACTTTGGGCTCCATGCAAGAAGGGTCCGGCCGCAGCACAGAAGTGTTGCCTCAACACCTGGGCAGATTTTGCGCTCCTTGGGCAGGACAGTCAGACAAGCACGTGCACGGCAAGCACCAGTCAGCAGAGCTTGATCTATGGGGCCAGAAAAGAGGGCCGAGGCCAGGCTCCTGCTGAGGCTTGATTTCTCTCTGGTAAGTGTTTGTATGGGATGGGATTACCACGACGTGATTCACATGCTCCTGCCATCCCCACCATTGTTAGGGCCGATACAGCCCCCATGTGGGCCTAAGCCCTCATCGTAGCCGGTGCTGCATCCCACCCACGACAACTCTTATTTCTGGAAGTCATTACCTCCTTCCAGACAGGTCTAAATGCCATCTTCCTTCAGGAGGAAGGATGAGCTGTAAGACCCCATGTGTGCTCTTGCAATCCAAGCAAAAGGAGGAGAGGGCTGCCTTCCACGCTCACACACAAAGAGCGCTGCGCGTGTGGGTGGGGGTGTGTCAGCGAGAGGAAGGGGAGGGATAGGCAGAGAGCGGAAGACATGGAGTGTGTGCGTGTGTGTGTGTGTGTGTGTGTGTGTGTGTGTGTGTGTGTGCGTGCGTGCGTGCGTGCCTATGTGTGTGTGTGTGTGTGTGTGTGTGCGCGCGCGCGCGCCCATGTACACGTGCGGGGGCATGCGTTTGGTACGCTGTGCAAGGGCATGCATGTCTGGTGGTGCCTGTCCAAAGAAGTGGACCTGTGCTCAACGGAGAGTTTCAAAAGTGGGGAAAAGAAAGAGACAGTGGGAGAGGAACGGATGTGTGCCTCCAGCATGTAGGGCTTAATACAAATAAACAAAGATAAGCAGGCAGAGTTAATGAGCTAGGTGTCATGGGGGACTGGAGGAAACAAGAAAGAATCAGGTAGCTAATGATGTCTTACGTGTTGATAAGGGCTTCGTAGGAATTGGGGTCTGGCAGCTCATGATGCATCGTAGGAGGATAATATGCCCTGGCATTGTGTGATGAGGGCCCCATGCTCGACTGCGGAATAGATTGGGGGTCCGGAATCATGTGGCCTAGCATTGCTTCCTCCATTTGCTGCAAAACACAAGCCCTCGGTGCCACACCCATCCAAATCCATGCTTACTTAGAGGGGAAAGAGGGGGGAGGGAGAGAGGGTGAAAAGGAGAAAAAGCAAAACTGCATTCACACAAGCGGAGATGGCGTGTGTGCGCACACACGCGCACGCGCGCGCGCGCGCGCGCGCGCACACACACACACACACACACACACACACACACACACACACACACAAATTCTTATGGAAACCGATATGACTCCACAGATCTGGTTATGGCTTCCCGGCAAAAATTGGACCACGTGTATCAAGGACAGGAAAGTGTGGAAAGATACATAGAAATGTTTATTACCTTGTTGAGTGATGTGGAAAACGAGTACGACATCTGCGAAAATGATAAAATATATATGTTTCTCAAAGGCTTGAATGCTCCTATTAGAGTTGCTTGCACAATTAACCCTCAAACTAGTGTCAGGTTTACAAGCCTCGACTCACTATGCACTTATGTAGTTGTGCACTTATGTGGTGCAATATGAAAGCAACTTAAAGTCAGGGGGGATGCTGAGGGGACAGGAAGGAAGGAAGGTTCTCAACGCTATGAAGAGGACTCCAAGGAGCACGCCGGCATGCTTTCCGGGATTCACCCACGGGCCTGTGCTTGGAGCCGTCGGACACAACGTTGGTGGGAAGTCAGATTCTCGGACAAGCGTCCCCACCGAGCGCCAGTGTTATTTTTGCAAAAACTTTGGTCACGAGCAGTGGCAATGCCAGGCCAAGCGGGACTACTTGCAAAGGAAGACCAGGCGCGAAAGTCAATTGCCCCCACGTCCTCCTTTTCCCTCTAATCAAGCCCGAGGTGGGCAGTGGAAGGGCCGTGGTGGCCGGGGTTGACAGTGGACGCGAAAAGGGCCGGGGCATAATCCTCAAAACTAAATTCTCGGAGCCATGGATGCCACTTGCTTGCATGTTTGCACTCTCTTGTGGCCTCCAAGTTGGGAAAGGAAGATACTAACCTTGTGGTGCCTAATGTTAAGAAGGCTGAATCTGCGATTTCCAAGTTTTTATGGGAACAAAGGGGTAACCCGCCCCTCACTTGTTTCATTGTGGGAAGGAAAACTTGGAAGGGTAAGAGTCTCTATGCTCACCGTCTGCAAGGAAGGATTATGGAAGTGTGTTCAGGAAGGAAGAGACAGCCGGTGGACATGAACGGTCAAACTATTGTATATATACCCATTCTCTTTTGTCTGTTGTGTAGTTCCCCCAAGACCCACACTCACCATGGGAAGTGTAACTACTGACTCTCCGCTAGCTATGACCTTTCCTGTGAACGTTAAGGGGAAGAACTTTTCAGTGTTGTTTGACAGTGGGGCATCTCATTTGTTTATTAAAAGTGATACTTTGCAAGGGCTAGGGGTGCGATACAAACCCGCATGCATATCCGTGACTCTTCCTGATGGAAGTGCGTCCGATACGAAAGGAATGGTAGATGTGTCGTTTACCCTCAAGCCTGGTGTAACCTCCCGTCACAACTTCATTGTAAGCCCTGCCATGATTGATGGGGTAGACATGATTTTGGGGTAGGACTGATGGAAGAAAGAGGGGTCTCAACTGATTTTTGTGTGAAGGCTGCTCAATTTAGACATCATGGGAAGTGGGTCACCCTAAAACACGCAAATTCATCGTTGCCAAAACGTGTTTGAGGTTTACAAGCACGAGAGGAAGGAAGGAAGGAAGGACAGGAATGAAAAAGGATGGAAGGGTCAAGATGTTTGGAAGGTTTGTTTGTATATTGTGCTTGTGAATGAGCAGGCTGAACGAGTGGACATCACCGGGGAGGACGCCTCAAGTGAGGTCGACCTGGCGGATACCGACCAATCTATGGACGACACCCCCGTCGTCACAAAACCCCTCATTGTACCGTTATGACTTTCACTCATCAAATAAATGCCATGTTGGAAGGCAAGCCACAGGCCCTGAAAGATTTGTTACTTGCAAATGAGGACTTGTTTGCAAAGCAACTCCCAGGGCTGCCCCCGGAGCGGGAAGTGTTTCACACAATAAATTTGGAAGAAGGACATCGGCCCCCCAATAGGCCCGCGTACCGTCGTGCTCAGAAGTGAGCTTGCGGAATGCGAAAAGACGGTTGACGAGTTGTTAAAACTGGGATAAATTAGGCCAAGTTGCTCCCCATTTGCGTCACCCGTTTTGTTTGTTAGGAAAAAGGATGGAAGTCTTAGGATGGTGATAGATCACCGTCCCCTTGATGAAATCACTATCTCGGATAGGTACCCTCTCCCCAGTGTTGACGATCTTTTGGATAGGCTTAAAGGAGCAAAGGTGTTTTCGAGCTTGGACTTGTTGTCTGGGTACCATCAAGTGCGACTCCGCAAGGAGGAAGTGGCAAAGTGTGTCTATGGACTTTATTACCAACCTCCCAACGACCCCAAGTGGAAATTATGCTATTTGGGTTGTCGTGGATAGGCTTTGCAAGTGTGCTCATTTTGCTGCTACAACAATGAATGCCGATGCTTATACAGTAGCACAACTGCTAAGGACACGGGTGTGGATGTATCATGGATATCCACAGGAAATTGTTTCTGATCGGGACCCCCGCTTTGTGAGTAAGTTTAGTATCAAGAGTGAAGCTTATCCTAACCGCACACCAGAAATCGTGCATGCAGGAACGCGAAATCTAGGGGGCGAAAACAGAAGGTGGTTTAGTCAAAAAACACAAGAGGGGGAGGGGGAGGGAGGGATTGAAGGGGGGAGAGAGAGAGAGAGAGAGAGAGAGAGAGAGAGAGAGAGAGAGAGAGAGAGAGAGAGGAGAGAGAGAGAGAGAGAGAGAGAGAGAGAGAGAGAGAGAGAGAGAGAGAGAGAGAGAGAGAGAGAGAGGGGGAGGGGGGAGGGAGGGGGGGGGTGGATGGGGGGAAGAGAGAGGGAGGAGGGGGAGGAGAGGAAGAGAGAGGGGGGAGGCGGGGGGGGGGGGGGGGGGAGAGAGAGAGAGAGGAGAGGAGAGAGAGAAGGAGAGAGAGAGAGAGAGAGAGAGAGAGGAGAGAGAGAGAGAGAGAGAGAGAGAGGAGAGAGAGAGAGAGAGAGAGGGGAGGAAGGAGGGAAGGGAGAAGGGAGGGGGAGGGGAACATACACACATACACAGACATAGCCACAGACACCGACACAGACAGACACACACACACACACACACACACCACACACACACACACACAGACACTCACACAAACACCGCAACACAGACACAGAGACAGACACAGACAGAGACACAGACACAGACAGAGACACAGACACAGACAGAGACAGACACAGACACACAGAGACACACCACCACACACACACACACACACCACACACACACACACACCCACACACACACACACACACACACACACACAGAGAGAGAGAGAGAGAGAGAGAGAGGAGAGAGAGAGAGAGAGAGAGAGAGAGAGAGAGAGAGAGAGAGAGAGAGAGAGATACAGCCATACACAGACCCCCCCCACACACACACACACACACACAGACACACTCTCACACACACACACACACACACACACACACGCGCACACACACACACACACAACATGAAACCAAAAAACATAAAACATAAAAAGTAAAATACCAAACAAGTAGAAGAAAAAAAATAAAAACTGAAGACGACAAGAGAGTACAAAACCAGAAACCCTGCCCCGGCCAAGGAGCCCGATCTATCTATCTTGTGGGAGAGGGGGATGAACAATACCTGTGACCCAATACCTTTTAGAGTAAGTTTATGAAGGCGTTACATGTTACATGAACTTACGGGATGTCGACCTGCCCATTCAACTGCCTTCCGTCCTCAAACGGATGGTCAACCCGAAAGGACAAACCGCATTTTGGGAGATTATCTGAAACACTATCTTGCGGATCATGGGAAGCATTGGGATAGATACTTGCCTGAGGCAGAATTTACCTTCAATAACGCATGGCAGACCTCAACAAACACCACACCCTTTCGGCTCACATATGGCCAAGATCCAAATGTGCCGTTTGCGGATGGGCACTTGGGACAAACTGGAATTGGGAGTGCGGATGACTTTGTGAGGAAAATGGGCTCAGACATCCGACGGGCACAAAAGTTTTTGGCTGCAGCCCAGGACCGCCAAGCTGCCTATGTGAATAGGCGCCGCAGCGATGTCACCTTCGCCACCGGTGACGTCGTGCTGTTGGCCAGGGACTTCTTTGCAGTGCACCGCAAACTCCCACACAAGTTTGCACCTCGCCGCTTGGGGCCCTTCAAGGTCCTCGACTCAATCGACCCCAATGCATACCGCCTGGACCACCCCGACGGCTATGACCACTACCACCCAGTGGTCAATGTGAATTTCCTCACCCTCTACCGCACTGCAGTGGGCGCGCGTGCGCACGCCGCCGCCGCCGCCCCCGCACCTCGTCAACAATCACATTGAATACGAGGTTGAGACTATTCTGGATGACAAACTGCGCACCGATGACCGCGGCCGTGCTCTGTACGATCCGGACGGGTCCCCTCATCTGCAGTATCTCGTCCGCTGGAAGGGCCACGATCCTCGCGAGGACAGTTGCGAGCCACTCAACCACTTCACGCGCTGCCACAAGAAAGTGGAAGAATACAAAGAGAGGCACGGGCTCCCGCAATTGCCTCCCAAGGGCACGACTCCTAGGGTGCACCCTTAGGGTCCCGTCGACCGGTTGGCCCTCCTTGGAGGGGTCTCTCTGTATGGCCATATGGACTTTGGATAGGCTAGGGTAAGGTTGCCTTACCCGGTAGGGTTGACCATGGGTCCCTTACCTGGATAGACCTTGCGCATTAGGTTGTGTATGGCCTTTTCACTTCACTACCACACCTAATCACACTGGTGCAATATTGGCGTAATACTGGACTACATATGGACTTTGTAATCACCCTTTGAACTCACCTTGGACTTTTGCACTTCTGGACTTTTAGCTTTGACCTTATGTCTCATTTTGGTTGTTCGTCACGTGGACTTTCGTTTTTTATATGTTTCGTCTTTTGTTATGCTTTTCATGAATGATCCTTGTTCTTATTTCATTATGGTGGGGACCCCGATACGCAGCACTCGGCTGGGGTCTGGCGACACGGGGAGGCGGGTTGCTCGTAGGTCTAAGTCTGACTCTCCGCATGTTGGAATGTCTTTTTATTCCTTTGTTTGTCTTGTCTGTTTGTTGTTGGGGGACGCACAGGAATAAGGGGGGGAGTATGTAGTGAGGTGCCGCGTCAGCGCGACACGCCTCATGTGCCCTGCGCGTAGGATGTGCGCGTAAGCATAATGTTCGTAATGGTGTGCGCGTGGTTCATGTTTCTTCGTACCCTTTGGGATACGAGTAGATCTCGTTGTCCTTGTGTGTAAGAAAATGACTGTAATATCCTAGTGGGTCTCCTCTCGTCATCCATCTCGTTATGCTCGCGAGAGCATCTCGTAGAGGGACGACGTAGGCGGATCCGCGCATAGGTGGACTAGGAACTCGTGGTGTCTATCATTGTCTTTGGGTTTTCTACCACGAGTGAGGCTTCTAGGAACATCTCTATTGTTGTTATGCATTGTCTTCTGGAGACTCAGACGATCTACGTGAGGAGGGCTGCGAGCATGTAATGGTTTGGAACTTCGATTTCTACCTTCGGTGTCAACCCCGCTTGAACTTTGGAATATTAACACTTGTAAAACCTGCATACACGTCTCTCTTTATTACAGTAACACGTACACACACCCATGCGCGCACCAGGCACATGTGCCACATGTGAAAATCTGCAGTACTTTGGGATGTTGAAATGCAGGTAGCATAAAAGTGGAAACCACGGCGGGTCCTTAAGAAAAGTGACGGCGTACCAAGCCCATCGATGGCGAGGCAGAGCAAGAAGGGGTGCTTTACCGGGTCATGCATATATCTTTGTACGGCAGGCGGTCCATGCTGGGGCGGTCCAAGCTGGGCCATGTGTGGAGGCATGTGCTGAGGCATGTGTGGTGGATGTGAGGGGGGCTCTGCACATCAGAAGACCTTTTAACAGCTGGCAAAAAGGCATCCAATTCCCTCTGATAATGACTAAACCAGAATTATCTAAGCATGAAAATACGGTTTGCTACTTCCACAGAACAACGATGCACTCCTTGTTAAGGATGAACAACTATCATTACATGAGAGTTCATTCCTACCTACTCTATCCCACTTACCCGGTCTCTCTTCTTCCCCCCACCCCCTTTTGTGTCCCTCTGGCCCTCCCCACCTCTCCCTCTCCCTCTCTCCTCCCTCCCTCCATCACCCCTACTCTGTCTGTCTGCCTGCCTGCCGGCCTGCCCCCCCCCCCCCCTCTATATCTATCTATCTATCTATCTATCTCCCTCCCTCACCCCCCCCCCCGCCCGCCCGCCCGCCCTCCCTCCCTCCCTCCCTCCCTCCCCCCCCCCCCCCTCTCTCTCTCTCTCTCTCTCTCTCTCTCTCTCTCTCTCTCTCTCTCTCTCTCTCTCTCTCTCTCTCTCCCTCCCTCTCTCCCTCCCTCCCTCTCCCTCTCCCGAGCACGCTGCCCTCGAAAAAACTTCATCTGGATGAGGGAAGAGCGCAAACATCTTCACGCTGAGCCATTGATGAAAGAATTTGAAAGATGGCTGATGAGTATGATCAATGTGAGGCATAATGCAGCATGCACGATGCAAGGGGAAACGATGAGCAGCATGACACTGTTGACAGAGGACGAGCACCACGATATACGCTGAGCACCACGATATACACTGAAGCAACACGATATGCACTGAGCACCACGATAATGCACTGAGCACCATGATATACACTGAGCACCACGATATACATTGAAGCACCACGATATACACAGAGCACCACGATATACACTGAGCACCACGATATACACTGAAGCACCATGACATGCACGAAGCACCTCGAGGATACATTGAGCGCCACGATATGCACTGAGCAGCAGGATATACATTGAGCACCACGATATGCACTGAGAACCACGAAAATATATTCAGCACCACGATATGCACTGAGCACCACGATAATACATTGAGCACCACCATATGCACTGAGGACCACGACATACACTGAGCACCACGATAATACACTGAGCACCACGACATACACTGAGCACCACGATAATACACTGAGCACCACGACATACACTTAACACCACGATAATACACTGAGCACCACGACATACACTGAGCACCACGATAATACACTGAGCACCACCACAAACACTGAGCACCACGATAATACACTGAGCACCACCACATACACTGAGCACCACAGTATGCACTGAGCACCACGACAATACATTGAGCACCACGATATGCACTGAGCACCACGACAATACACTGAGCACCACAACATACACTGAAGCACCACGATATGCACTGAGCACCACGACAATACACTGAGCACCACAACATACACTGAAGCACCACGATATGCACTGAGCACCACGACAATACACTGAGCACCACAACATACACTGAAGCACCACGACAATACACTGAGCACCACAACATACACTGAAGCACCACGATATGCACTGAGCACCACGATATACATGCGGTCAGTGGGGTGATCTGACGTGAGCAAACAGTGAGCAACATGACCAGTTGTGAGGAGAAAGGCTCATCAGCAATGGAAGGCAAGCATACCAGCCCAAGACGTGTTCTGGGTCTGGAGGCTGAGGCTACGGCTGGGCCTTTCCATAGGGGTGGGTATCCCAGCCCCTGTCCCTCCGTACGCCAGGGCAGGACTAGAGATGATGTGCCTCAATCTGAACCTGCCACTATCCTGCTCTTGCCTCCCATAAACCTCCTGCGGCAAACACAAACCTTGCATGCAAGAAGAAACAACAGTTGGAACAACAGTTGTTATTTCATTTTTAGGCATCTGCGCAAAAATGGCGACAAGTAACTTGCCTTTGACACGGGGAAGGGCATTTAGAGATACAACGAAGCTACTGCACAAGCAATTCGGTATAGCGACTGGAGCGGTGAAGCTCAATGTAGCATGTCAACCTTGGCCACGGCCTCGTCACAACTTGCAGGGCCTTGCAAAGAACACCTCCTTGCCCCGCCCCCTCTCCTATACATCAATCAGCCCAATGTACTCTTGCCCAAGCCGACCCACTATGCAAGAGTCGAGACAATGACCCTGCGATTGTGTTCCCACCATCCTGACCTTGCCCCCCCCCCCACACACACACACAATTATTTCTTTCCAACGCCAAATGCCCCCATTCCCAAATTAGGCCAAACAAACACACGTAAACGTACACGCGTGAAGGGCGTGCGCGCGCGCGCGCACACACACACACACACACACACACACACACACACACACACGTAAACCCAATGTCACTCCCCCTCCCCCCTTCTCTCTCTCTCTGTGCCTCTCTCGCTCTCTCTCTCTCTCCCCCTCCCTTCTGGCAAAAAATAGCAAGGGAGACACTGTGGATAGACCGGCAGCAATTATGCATGTGATGGGAGAACAGTCACGACCCAGTGAGATCGTGAGAGAGAAGGGAACAGGAGGATATCAATGCACCGGCAACTCAACAGTACCCCAAGAGGGCAAAAGGTTCCTTCCACACCACAATCTTTCCAAGCCAAGACAGTCAAGAGTCAACCTTGCCTCGGAGGCCCTCAGGAGATGCTTTGAGAGCACCCACCTGGCCGGGAGACAACGGGGCATGCTCCTGAAGAGGGCCCGGGGCGTTTGGCGACATGAAGAGTCCCCTGGTGAGGGCCATATCGAAGGGAGACAACGGGGCCGCCATGTGGCCTTCCGATTGTCTCCCCCCAACTGCCATGTGACTCTCTGGCGGCCGCCCTCCAACTGCCATGTGGCTGTCTGGCGGCCGCCCTCCAACTGCCATGTGGCTGTCTGGCGGCCTCCCTCCAACTGCCACGTGACTGTCTGGCGGCCGCCCTCCAACTGCCATGTGGTTGTCGGGCGGTCTCGCTCCCACCGCCATGTGGCTGTCTGGCGGCCGCCCTCCAACTGCCATGTGGCTGTCTGGCGGCCGCCCCCCAACTGTCATGTGGCTGTCTGGCGGCCGCCCTCCAACTGCCATGTGGTTGTCAGGCGGTCTCGCTCCCACGGCCATGTGGCTGTCTGGCGGTCTGACCCCGACAACCATGTGGCCCTCAGGGGGTCCCACCACCATGTGGTTTTCATTGGGCCTTGCACCCATGGACATGGGGTTGTCTGGCTGCCTCTGCCGCGACTCCGAGCTATGCTCAGGTTCAATTCCTGGACGCCTGGCAGGCTCGGCAGCTGATCCAGGGACTGTTCATCCCCCCAAAAGATCCTCGTATTGCAAACTGGTGCATTTTATGGTGGTCTTTCAGACCAAAATAACAAGTACTTGGTTTGATGAAAGACCACAAACTGTGTTTTTGATAAGCAATAAGGACAAGAATTGAAAAGGGACGCCTATTTTTGAGGAAGTAGTCAAGTTTTTTCGAACAAGGAAGCGGGGAAAAGAAACGGCCGAACCACAATCCCCTGAGGCCACAAAGGGTGAGAGCCGATCAGACATGGGGAATGCCTCACCCTACATAGCTGTCCTGTTTGCCGCTCCGCTCCAAAGGGTTGCATCATGCAGATACAGTGAACATAAACATCGGGAGTCACCACGCATGTCATAAACTCATTGTAAGAGCCATAGAGGCCAGACCCTCGGTCTCGTCTGCCTTGAAGTGTGGGGTGAAATTAAAGCCCACATCAAGTCAAAGACATGCAAGGGCCCCACCCCAAAACTCAAAAACCTAAAACAGAAGTTAGAAACAAGGAGCAGCACCCAGAACCCGGAACCATAGAACTCTAACCCAGTATAACTTCAAGGCAAGAAAGTGCGTAACAAGGCTGAGGGGTCTGCAAACCTCACAATATAAGCCTGTCATTTTCAGGTAACAAGGCGGAGAATTCAGGAAACCTTCCGCATCAAAGATGGGACTGTCAGTATACCTGCACTTCTGCGGTTTATTCTTATTGCCATGTTGCTTATTCTCGAGACTCCGTACGCGCCAGTCCCTGCATAGCCAGACCATGAAAACTCCATACCATTTTAACACGAAGCCACAAGAGATGCTGACTACAACACACCTGCACGCACACACGCATGCACACACACATACACAC
>KV908420.1:493056-503056 GCA_002005505.1 Botryococcus braunii
ACCTGTTGTCCGCAGGATTCGCTGAGTATGATGTTGCCCTATTGAATCACATAAGCGCTGACAAGCACTGGTACAACATGGAAACAGTAACGCAAGGCACAGTTTAAAATTAAGGGTGAAGCCTATTCTAACCGCATATCAGAAATCCATCATGTAGGGACGCGGAATCTAGGGGCCAGATGTTGAAGGTTGCAACCACCGACAAATGTATGCAAGTTTCTCATATGTCATTAATATAATCTGAGCTTGGCGTATCCTGCATGGTGGCGGCATGGAGGGTGTTAGACGATGTCCTCCTAGGCCTACTTGTGCGTTGTTAAGTAGGCACGGACATATACAAGTCAAGGACTGGTTAGCAACTGATTAATAGACACCCGGAGTGCCACTGTAGTTCCAACCAAGTCTTACAATATCTCTCATCTCTCCTAACGAGGTGACGCAGTTCAAACAAGCCTAACCTGCTCTCACTCAGGTCGTGCTCCTTACTTTGTCCGATGAGCTAAACTCAACTCCATATGTCTAACATGTTCTAACAATGTTCATCTGGATGATAAACCCAGGAATACAATAAGGATTAAGTCACCTGCATGGTTGCGGCACGGAGGGTGTTAGACGATGTCCTCCTACTTGTGCGTTGTTAAGTAGGCACGGACACATACAAGTCAAGGACTGGTTAGCAACTGATTAATAGACACCCGGAGTGCCACTGTAGTTCCAACCAAGTGCCTTCCCTATCCGTGCTTGCCCCATAAGCCTCCTTTCTGCAAACGTGTCTGTAACTTGCGTTATGATTGTCTCCGTTCAAATGCATGTATCGCCTGGCAGAACTCAGAGTTCTGCCCCTCCTTCCTAACTGGTATTGTCTTCATCTGGAGACTTGCCATTATTTCTCCTCTGAGGGAAAGGCACAAATATTAATTAACATAACAGTCATGAATATGCGGCACTGAGCACATCATCCCCAATCAGACTCAGTTGCCCTGAAGGTTGCAACCACCGACAAATGCACAATGAGTGAACAATTGTAACCACCTCCACACTGCCTATCCCAGATGTACAGAGATCGAGATTCCCATCAGAAGGTTAGAGCAGCAACCCACCCAATTAGGTTATAACCTACTAGTACATGGCCGTAGCTATTTCCACCAAAATCTGAGTACCCAGGGGAGTGCCATGCCTTGGCATTTGCATCAATCGATCAACCTTGGTAAGGCATTAGACTAACAAGGGGGGACGAATCGATTTGAATAGCAGATTTGGTTACCCTTATAGGATGTCCTTCCGCCTAGCATGTCTTGGAACATGCCCAGAGAGGCGCTTCAAAAAGGCATACATGCATGCCCCTCAGGGGGATACTGCCATAGACCTGCGGCAATGGAACGAAGCCTGCCAATAGGCGCCCTTCAGACGCAGTGCGAGTGTCATATCACACTACCTCCGCAACGAACCGTAAAATCGACTGTGAAGACAAACACATGCAAATGAAGACGGAACACAAAACTGGCCCCAGGCCCTGGGGGCCATTCGTGGCCAACGTAAAGGACAGTATTGGTTGAACTACATGCATGTCCACCGACTTTGAAATGTCATAGGTTCTTTGACTTATCGCAGCCATGTTTCATCAAAAACTCGCACCTATGTCCTGGTCCCGCATCCAGGAGATGACGCCAACATGTACTTTAAATTCAAACTACCTTGCCCACAAACCCAACGAAATGTACCTTCTTGGCTCACACACGGCTCTAATCACTTGTGTAGCTGTAATCGTAGGTACTAGGCCAACATGTGTGTGGGTTTAAACACAGATATGCAGTTGCAGAACGAAGTACACCATCATTGGAGACAGGTCCACAAAGATTAAAATCGACCAACACACGTGCTTCATGTATCTCATCAGATTACGTGTATGCTGAAATTGGTAATGCGAGGTGCATTGGATTCACCAGTTGTCGTAGCAAAAGGGTCCATTTTTGTGGCTTTCATACCCTTTAAACGAGGCAACAAGGCCCCTCTCCTCGGCGTCTGGTAAGAAGCTGCTATGAAATAGCACAAAAGTCCAAGAAGAGCAATGTTCTCGAAATCCCAATATTGATTACATGTACATAGATGGAACCAAAGCACCACACACCTTCTGGATATACATACAAGTGGATCGTGGGATCACCATTGACCTGCAACATGTGATACGTATCCCATCACACGTCCGGGTCAAACACCATTTCCTTAACTTTTTCATTCACAACAGCAATCACATACAAGTTTTGGTCGCATCCAGTCCCCAAGAGACTTCGGCAATGACAAGCCACACAGTACGGCAGCTTGGCAGAAAATCCGACAAGCTTGGCCAAGGATATCGAACATGCGTTCTTCCATACGGGCATGCATATGCTTAGCTGTACTTGATTAGGCCCGAACGCTTCACAATCCAACCCTATTTTGGCACATGTTCTGTACAGAACAATTGTTGCACGCCATTGCTGACGTGCTCTCCTAGATATAGCAAAACAATGTCCATATGATATGGCCCGGCAACACCGTGACAGGGGACTGAAACTTTTGACAACACAGTGTTGGAATCAGCTGCAAAGACATAACACGGTAAAGGGCTTGGTTGACCAAAAAAAATGATGATCTTCCTTCGTACACGGGTATGTCTCGGACCTGTGCTGGTGGTGTTGGTTGACAAGTTTTGAACCGAAATAACCTACTTAACTGAAATATGGGGCCTGGCCACTTTGAACTGGCCAGATTGAACTGCAAGACGGTAAATTCGCCTTCCCACACATATATGTTGTCCGTTCTATATAGTTGTCCGTTCCATGGCCATGGCAAACTGCCGAGTTGACCTTTTGCACCCATTTATTCTTCTGCGACGCAAGTGTCCAGTTGATCAATGATCACTAGTAGATTTCATTGGTCCAGGTGATCAATGACACTATCACCAATGAATCTTGCATAGAGCTGAGCTCTCCCACCCTTCCCTTCCCCCACCCTTATTGCACGTTGCAGGAGTAGTGCTGCATCCACTAGGAAAGAAAGACTAGGAATATAAACACACTTTGATGCAAGAACTCTCCTGGTCTATGCGATTCTTTAGAGATCTCCCCCAAAAATCCATTTGCTCGTGGACAATGTAGTTGTTTGGATGTGAGATGCCCCAACATACTCTTTTGCACCTGCAGCTTCTTGAACTTGTCTGTTCTAGAAGGCTACTCGCACCAAAACAATCTAATTATATATAACGTCAGTATATACAACTTCAAGTAGCATCATTGCGTTTGCACCCAAGACTCTTATGGTTTTTGTCCCTACTTGGATCCAAGATGACAAGTAGCGTATACACTCATACACAAAATGACAGGGCTGTGCTGATCAATTCGCGTTGCACCTATATCTATGTAACCTGGCAGTGCACTGGGCAAGGTCATGCAGCACAATGTGACGTTGTACGCTGCACAAGGTCACATTGCTGCTGCGACTTTCCTGAGTGCCGAGCATAAACAGTACAGATTGGACCAGAACGACGAGAAACCCCCTCGTCTCAAATAGACACATCTATCAATTTATCATATACGTACCTATGTAAATCCTGACTCCGATCAAGCGCCGCGCGAAGCCGGCAATGGATCCATCCTTCTAAACGATGAAAGGGATCAAATGGACATACCCTTGCAATTGCAAGAAAAATCGGATAGGGACCTTGCGCAGAAAACAAAATAGGCACAGCCTCGGGCCTGTGGGGATTCTCTGGACTGGTGGAGCTTCGCGCATGGAGGTGTATGGCTCAGCTTGGCTCCTGAACAAACCGAGCCATGCCCTCACCTCGATGCGGCTTAAGGCTTAACACTCAGACTGATCTACCAGTGGCCAGATGGCTTCAATCTGGCGAAACAGTGGCACCCAAACTTCATGCGACGGGGATTCTCATCGCCAAGATGGCACGAATCTTGCTGAAACGCTTACAAAATCTCTTCCTTAAACGGCCACGTCCCTGCCGACACGGCGTGGATTTGCTGACGGCTCCCCGAGCCTTCAGATGAAGGGGTATCCCGTCACAGAACATCAGCGCAATGTATACAGTCTATATGTTCTAGCTCATCTCTGAAGCAGATCTGCGCAACTTTTGAGTTGATGAACTTAAACTTGCTTTAGCATGCTTTACAGCTCCATGAGATGTCAGGAAGGGCCCTGGTCATCCCTAGGGATCTGGTAAGCCTGCCAAGGAGTTGCTTGCCGACTGAGAACCTGTTTATGCAGCTGCCCTGGTGCTTGCCACCTCAGCAAGACACTAGGGTCGGCGGCCTCACAGGGAACTTCGCTTCACTCCTGTCGAGAACTTGCGGTACGCCGTCGTGGCGGTGTTTGCCACCTTGAAGATCTAGGCAATGACTGGCAGTCTCTAAATCTTCCGCCACAACGGCGTGCAACCGTTGTGGCGGTGCTTGCCACCTCGAAGATGTAGGCTACTACTGGCAGTGCCTGTCAAGAACTCACGGCACGCCGTTGTGGTGATGTTCGCCACCTCGAAAATCCAGACAGTGATTGAAAGCGTGCCTGCCCGAGAACTCGCGGCACGCCGTTGTGGTGATGGTTGCCACCTCGAAGACCTAGTTAGCGATCGGCAGCCTCACGCTTGCACAGAGTGCGTCAGCTGACGGATCGCTCTTTGTCTTCAAAACCTTCGGAAATTCCCAGGACCCGAAACGTTGGGGTCGGGCACAAACCACTGACGTTGCAATCCCGTCTTGCATTCAAATGATGCCGGAGGTCGGGTAAGGTCAGGTCAGTAGTCATCCCCGCCGTGACCTCGATGGTTGTGATTGTTGTGGTTGTCCAGCTGGTGATTCTGCAGGCCTTGCATGTGAGAGTCCCCAAGGCTTTGGAACAACCCCGTTGGTATCGAGTACAAGGGGTCGTAATCCCCAGTTATCCTGCGGGACAAGGACCCCACACAGAGAACATTTTTAGAAACTTGCACGCCTAATTCCCAGCCCGCCTGAGGGACAATGTGCCCCACAAAGAAAACAGTTTGGGAAACGAGAAGAGGAGAAGGGAGAGGAAGGAGGAGGAGGACGAAAAGTAGCAGGAGCAGGACCCTCAAAGCAGGAACGGTCAAGAATTGAGATAGTAGTATCAAGAAGAAAAGTCAAGGGAGAGCGGGGGGTTTCCAAAAGGAGGAGGGCGAATACGACGATAACACACAAAAGACCACGAAGGGCACAAGTCCAGTGCAATTTCACAACCAAAGGAATTGAAAAAAAAAAAAAAAAAAACTCTCTACAAACGTCAGCGAAGACGTTTGGTGCAAAAGACGCCATGAGATATGGAGAACACTTCTGCTCCAGGGAAAACATCACGCAATGTTTCAACGTATGCGAGGAAAAACGCACGATCCTCCTGATGGGGTGCTGTAAGCTTTTTAAGGACTGTCGGGCCACAGCCGAGGCTCACAAGCGTGTATTTCCACTTTCTACTAACAGCGTATTTCAAGTAAACCGATACTATCCACGAAAATCTCTTTGTTGTACCAGCTTTTTGAATACAATTTCGAAAATGGTTGTATTTAATCAATTTATTGTCCCAACCTTTTGAAAATGGACATATTTAATCTGTTTACAGTTTCAAATTTTTGAAAATGGTGTTAAATTTAAACTCTGCAACATGCTTCCTTGAGCACATCCACCCACCCACCCCCCCCCCCCACACACACACACGCACACACACACACACACACCAGCACACAGCACATCCCCACGTATGGGAACATGGGAACATGTAGGCAGTGCCCAATCAACACCTACCAGCTCCCAAACTCAGCGCTCCTCAGCTGGGACAGCACAGCGGACGCGATGCCTGATATTTTGTTACCCAGCACCTCCTGTGTGATTTCAGTTGTCCCCAGCCCGGTGTGGATGTTCCCAGCCGGTATGGCAGCAGTTATGGTCTCCGAGATATCCTGCAAAGTACGGACAGCCCCATCCCCCATTAGGGAAAACGAGGATGGGGAGGAGGAGGAGGAGGAGGACGACCGGGGGGGGGGGGGGGGAGGAGGGGGAGGGGGAGGAGGAGGAGGAGGAGGAGAAGAGGAGGAGGAGGAGGAGGAGGAGGAGGAGGAGAAGAAGAGGAGGAAGACAAAGTTATGGAATGTGGCGGGGGAATGTTTCCGACAGCCAAATTGCCGAAGCTCTTGCAAACGCTTTTGGTGGAACAAACGCAGGGCGCAAGCCAACCGAAATGAATGACCCGTGGGGCAGACTCTCGTCTAGAGGGCACAAACTACACAAGCGTGATGCAAGCTACAGAATTCGGTGGTTCCTAGATGTCCCGGAAATCTCGGCGCCACGCACTTCTTGAAGTCTGTGTTTTGGTGAGGCACAAACTAGAGGTTTGGCACGCAAGAAACAGGGCATGAAAAGCACAATGCACGAGCACTGCACACGCACGAGCACTGCTGTGATACTGCTGCTATTTGGTAAAAAGAAGCAACCACCTCGTTAAAGTAGACACGTGTTCAAAACCCTTCTCACACACACACACACACACACACACACACACACACACACACACACACACACACAGAGAGAGAGAGAGAGAGAGAGAGAGAGAGAGAGAGAGAGAGAGAGAGAGAGAGGAGAGAGAGAGAGAGGAGAGGGGGGGGGGGGGGGGGGGGGGGGGGGGGGGGGGGAGGGAGGGAGGGGGGAGGGGGGAGGGAGGGAGGGAGGGAGGGAGGGAGGGGGGAGGGAGGGGGAGGGAGGGAGGGAGGGAGGGGGAGGGAGGGAGGAGAGAGGAGAGGAGGAGAGAGAGGAGAGAGAGAGAGAGAGAGAGAGAGAGAGAGAGAGAGAGAGAGAGAGAGGAGAGAGAGGAGAGAGAGAGAGAGAGAGAGAGATTTCAAAGCAGCATATCTCACCCTTTGCTGGAGGCATCTCAGCACAATATCAGATATTCTGCTGGGCAAAGGCTCGGTTGGCCCTGCACACACCAAGCCATGATGCCGCCTTAGTGCCCCTTAACTCTTCATTAGTTCACTGATAGATAGATCGAAATGTACATACTTGTTAAAGTCGTAACTCTGAAGCCTGCAGCAGTGATGCTCGTATGCACCCAAGTCCACAGCCGAGACAAAAGCACTGAGGGATGTCCACAAGCACATTACTTTTTGAATGAATGACAACGTAAGCCGAACAAGTACGTCACTCTTGATTGGAGTGGTGCTTTGAGAAGGCGCTCAGGCTTTCCAGGTTCAAAGAGACTCCCTAGAAGGGAAGAATCATCAGTGCCGGAGAAATACTGTTCCGGGAAGGATCTCGGGATTTTTAGGCTTGAAGTGACTCCATGCCAGGAAAAGCAACACAAGCAACTGAGAAATGGTGCTCGGTCAAAAGAGCTCGGGCTTTTTAGGCCCTTTAGGCGCCTTTCCAACGGCGCTGAAGCTTTCCAGGACCAAAGAAGACTCCATGCGAGGGGAGGAGCATCCGCACCTGAGAAGTAGTGCTCTGGCAAGGAGCTCAAGCAGGGGAAAGGGAGGTGCGAAAAGGTGGCGGGCGGCAGTCCCGACAAGCCGGGGGGCGGCACGTCCTCTACCCGCATGTCGCTCAGGCGGTTGGACAACGTTGACAGAATCGCAGCCATGTCGGAATCCGGGGGTACGGCGCCCACGGCCGCGGCTGGTTCCCTCTGCCCGCCCGCAACGCAAGTCAGCCTTGCCCCCGCATCCCCCTCCCAAGAGCCCTTTCCTCCTAACTCCTGTTGTGTAGCCTTCGGCCTTCCCTTTGGCTCTGTGTGTGTGTGTGTGTGTGTGTGTGTGTGTGTGTGTGTGGTGTGTGTGTGTGTGTGTGTGTGTGTGTGTGTGTGTGTGTGTGTGTGTGTGTGTGTGTGCGCGCGCGGTAAACACAGCAGCAGCAGCAGCAGCAGCAGCAGAACAACAGCAACAGCAACAAAAGCAGCAAAACGACAGCAACAGCCACAGCAGCAGCGACAGGTCAGCAGCAGCAATGACAACACCAACACCAATACCAGCACCTACGCCATCAAAGACAGCAGCAGCAGTAAGATACTTTGTCCGCCTGCCTGACTGAAGAGTGACACCCCCTCCCCCCCCCCCCCCGGGGGGAGGGGGAGGACAGATGGCGGATGGGGTGGTACCGTGGGGATCTGGGGAGCAGCAGGACGTTGGTCTTCCCCAGGGTACGGGTTACCCGCGGCAATAAGGAACGGGGACACCGGTGCGGCCTCCAGCTTGGGGTCCACCCGCAAGGCGGCGGGCGGGCCCTGCGGGACCAGGTCTCTTTCCACTGGGACGGCCACTGCACAACAAGATCACCCTTTCGTGAGCCAGGGCATCCCAAGCCTGGATGACAGGCCGGAGGATGGAGAAAAAGATGAGATGAGCCTGCTGAAGGCCCGATGTACGATAAGATAGATGAAGAGATCCCTGGAGAGTTCCCAGAAGCTGGCTACAAGTTATCGAGCTGATCGGCTGAATCCTGAAGCCTTTGTATAACGAATTGTGCATTCAGGAATGGCACTTTTCCAGGTTGTGCATTCAGAAGTGACATCTTTTGAGCCTTCGCGGTCTCCCCGTTCCAAACGTCACACCCGTTTGTGCTTCCCGATGTTTTGCATCCCAGCCGCGCCATGCTCCGCAGTCACAACCAGAGACCAATCAGCGGCAGCAGGGCCGACACCATCGACGGTAAAGGAGAGAAGCACACAGAAAAGCCAAGGAGGGACGGATGCAATTCACGTCCAGTCCAACCATTAGAAACCAGGGGGCTGTGGAGGGAAGGTAGCAATTTTGGTTTTAGCCAACGCAGTGGGGGCTCAGGAGCGAAGGAAGCAATTTTGGTTCGGTCGAACCATTTCTAAGCAAATTAGAGGAAAATTAAAGAAAAAGGAGAGGAAGAAAAAGCTAAGGAAGGCCAGAGACTTTATTTCCTTAATTATTTTTTCCATCTTCAATCTTCTATTAAAAAAACCCCCATTTTGTTTCTTTGGTTTTGGGAAAAAAAAAAAAAACACTACCTAGGAAAGTTCAAGGGAGGGGCGGAAGGTAAAGGTTTGGGGGGGGGGGGGGGGGAGAAGGGGAAGGATAAGACATGCCTGGAGAGGCACGCTCCATGCCCGGCTTGCGCTGCTGTACCTGCATTACCACCCGTCGCTCGGGGCGTCCCTGAGTGGGGTCCCAGCCTGCGCCCGGCCCCCTCAACTCAGTCCACACTAGCTCGCAAGAGCTTTTTGGTTGAGCATACATGAGCATGAGCCGTCCTGGTTACATAAGCAACAACCCTTTGGTTGCGCATGCATGCGCGAGAGCCCTTGGGTTGCGCATGCATGTGCACGAGCCCTTGGGTTGCGCATGCATGTGCAAGAGCCCTTTGTTTACACATGCATGTGCAAAAGCCTTCTTGGTTGCGAATATGGGCGAATAGAGCGAATGTGGACGCTTCCTAATTTTTGCCGCCCGGTGTGTGCCTCAGCAGGATCAAGGCCCTCGTGAGCGGCAAAGACAGGAGCATCCACAAGCACAAGGTGAACCTTTTTGTCTCTGCCATTGGGTGTGTTTCAGCAAGATCCGGGTAAAAGGTTCTCTGCAGCCTCGTGCCATAAACCCTACTGTCTGAATCAACGAAACCGCCATCGCAGTGAAGTGCAATGTGGCACCTTAGCACAGGGAACCCACATGTAGGTGCTCTGAGGGCTCTGATTGGCAGAGGGCTAGGCTTGCTCTCGCATGGGCAGAGGCCTGTGGGGACGCCCGGCAGGCTCTAAATCTTTAGAGGCCCCAACCGCTTACGGGCAAAATGAGAAAAAAAAAAAAAAACTAACTTTAGAAGGAACTCTTGACCCCCCAGAACTTGCTCGGCGTGTTAAGAACTTTTTCAAGGGCAAGCACCGACGTCGGCATGCGCGCGCGTACACACACACACACACACACACACACACACACACACACACACACACACACACACACACATGGTAGAGAAAGACCTGTTCGATCTTT
>KV908421.1:0-2500 GCA_002005505.1 Botryococcus braunii
TCTCCTCCCTCCCCCCTCTCCCCCCTCCCCCTCCCCCTCTCCTCCCTCCCTTTCCCCCCCCTCCCTCTCTCCCCCCCTCCCCCCCCCCTCCCCCCCCCCCCCCCCCCCCCCCCCTCCCCCCCCCCCCCCCCCCCCCCCCCCCCCCCCCCCCCCCCCCCCCCCCCCCCTCTCTCCTCTCTCTCTCTTCTCTCTCTCTCTCTCTCTCTCTCTCTCTCTCTTCTCTCTCTCTCTCTCTCTCTCTATATATATATATATATATATATATATAATATATATATATATATATATATATATATATATATATATATATTACTCCTCCCCCCTCTCCCCCTCTATCCCCCCTCCCTCCCTCCCCCTCCCCCTCCCTCCCTCCCCTCCCCTCTCCCTCTCCCTCCTTCCCTCCCTCTCCTCCTTCCCTCCCTCCCCCTCCCTCCCTCCCTCTCCTCTCTCTCTCACACACACACACACACAACACACACACACACTGTTATGGCAATCAGCGGAAGAGTATTTGACTGAGGCAAAGAGATCCGTTCATGAAGACGAAGATAGCGACTGATTACAATGCGTGAAGTTCTCGTCTTAAATGCGACGCAGAGCGGCCAATTATAGAATGTACGCGTTCATCTAAGTATATATGAAAACCAGAGAGAACTGTACGGGATCTCCCCATGCACGCATATGAAGTACAAGGTAATGGTTGTCTTTACACACACACACACACACACACACACACACACATTCACACACACCCACTCTCTCCCTCCCACCTCTCCGACTCTGGAGAGCGCTCCCCCTTATGTCTCCATCTCAATGTATTGACCTTTCCCCCTTTGTGCGTCCTCATTTTTGCATGTGTCCACACCTGCTTGCACATGCCTGTGCATCTGTGTGCATGTATTTGCGCGCGCACGTGTGTGTGTGTGTGTGTGTGTGTGTGTGTGTGTGTGTGTGTGTGTGTGTGTGTGTGTGTGTGTGTTGGCGGGGGGGGGGGATTGCGTGTGTTGCAAGCGTCTTCCCATCTATCTTCTCCATTTCAATGTGTCTACCAGAAAATCCCTCGAACCATGCGTCTGCTCTCAGAGAGGAAGGGGAGTTGGGCAAGCTTGAGCCTCATAAAATGGCATGGTCACTCCCACATATGTTTTAAATACAACAGTTGGTTTCTGACACACAATAATATTAATTTTTCTAGGTTCTTATTGCAGAAGGCATGTTTGTCACCAGGGAGACTGGCATGCAGCACAGCCACTGAGACGGGATCGTGTGCAACTACTCAAATAGGTGAACGAACGGGAGCGACGGCAAAGACGTTGGTGGGAATAATGAAAAAGGGTACCCTGACTACCCTTTGCGTGATTTCTGTTGCATCCGAATGACGCAGGTTTGGGTTGTCATCTGCAAGAAAAGTCATCTCTGCTTACCGAGCAATAGGATCGTAACGGAGACAGCAGACGCCAAGCAACGAAGCTTGGCTAATGTAAAGCTGAACATCTGCATTCCCATGTGGGTGATTCAGAAGCTTAACATCTGGATTGGGGCATCGTTGTGCCGGCCGCATGATGTCCTTGGGCTAACACTGCTAAAAACGATACAAAGCAATCTTACTTCGAAGCTGCTGAGATTTCAAATTTTAAAGTTATATTTCATTTCCATGACCATCTACACAATTTATAACAGGAGTTTCGGCCCCCGTGTTCCTTTCGACGATGCCGAGTATGCACGTGTTCCTTTCGACGATGCAACAGAAATCAATGGATCGCCCTACCATCATGACAGTGTGCTCGCTGCCTCGATTATATTATATGTGAAGATTTTAAACCAGCCGCGTGTTCGGGGTAAGGCTAGAGAAGGCCCTGCGGCATCGGGACACTTAGTAAAGCAAACGACAAATCCATATAGCGTTTATTTAGTCCAATCATTTTGAAAAGTAAATTAATTAATGCTATCAAGCATGAGAACTTCTTAGTCTAGAACTTGAAATCGTACCCACGCAAACAGCCTTCTCTCGAGCACTTCACTCAATTGATAATAATTTAGAAACCAAGCTTGTAGTAGAAAGAGACTGCATGATAGGTTTGGGGTTTTGACAGTTGCCCAAGGACCAACAAATTATATTTCACCTTTTCCTTTAAACCACAAATGAAGTTTTGATTCGCGGGAAGGGCGATAACGAGAGGCAGCAGTACGCAATAGACCCAACCGAAATGGTTCACGCGCTCATTGATTGGCCAGCCTCGAGTCGACGCCCTCGACCAGAGTTGCAAAACTGGACCCATTCCCCATCAATATACTCAGCAAATCCTTCCAGTGACATTTTTCGTCCTCCCCTGCTTTTCCAGCTCCGGCCCGATTCCTCATCCGATTCCTCATCCTGCTAGTATCACTTATGGTTTCGACGGCGATGAAGAAGTTACAGCTGATTAATGAGGAAGCTATGCAATCCAATTCTCATTACTCAACACTCCAGCCTTCAGGCAAATTTCGGTTTCTTCTCAAC
>KV908421.1:5000-25000 GCA_002005505.1 Botryococcus braunii
CAGCTCTCAAAAGACAGCACGGTAGCAGTCGCACTGTAAAGTAGGGAAAAGGATTGAGACCTTGTGTTGGCAAAGCAAGAAAGCGAGAAGGTGTATGTTAAAGCATCCATTGTTACTAAAACCAGCTTGTCTGGCTATAACCCGTTGGCTGTTGGAGCAACCAAGGAAGATACAGCTGTTCTAGGGGCTAAGCTCCACTTGATCAGCTAATGAACCATCGTTTTGCCATGTTGAAGAGGATAAATGTACTAAAATGGCAGACACTGAAACGTCTCCCTTCCCGATCACATCACACTTTTGTTCATGCCCTCACAAACATACGTGCACACCACTCCTCTCCCTGCCCCCCCCATGCACGTGCGCACGCGCGCGCGCACACACACACACACACACATTCACACACACACACACACACACACACACACACACACACACACACACACACATACACACACACACACACACACACACACACACACATACACGCAGAGCCAGAAGGGAGAGGCGGGGAGGAGGGGGATGGTGGGAGGGAGGGGCAAGGAGACACGGTATTTGGAGTGTTTAAAGCATGTGCAGGTGTGCACCTGTACAGCCGACTAGGGTAGTCATGTCCAACACAGTCCTACTCTTGCCACTGACGTCCACTGCCGGACCCTTGCACTCGCTGACGTGGCACTCCCGCAGAGCCACGTGGGCCTTGTCGCAAGCCACCACGCCCTCCTCGTCGCACTTAGAAATTTGGCATCTGCGGGCACAATCTGGCTTGCGCAGCAGGCAGCAATGAGCCTATGCTCCTACAAAAAGAAGCAGCAAGCGAGAGAGAACCGAGAAGCTAAAAATTTGGGAGGAAGTTTGGAAGGATAAGAGGCCTCCCTGGGCGAATTTTTTCTTTTCTGTCCCTGTGTGTGTGTTGGGGTGTGTGGATGGGTATGTAGGGGAGGTGTTTGGGGGGGGGGGTGTGGGGGGGAGGGAAGAGTTGCCGGGGAATTTGCCAGGGACGAGCGCCTGAGCTCCTGTCAATGCCTCAAATACTGAAAACACTGGATTTGTTTCACATGAAAGAATCTTCAAGACATACCACACAGTGACAGAACCTTCAAAGAGCAACACTACCATACAGACGTGGTTGTCGACTTGCATGTTCCACTGTCTTATTTTTCCCTTTTTTTCCTCTCCTTTTTTATTGCTGGGGGGGGGGGGGGGGGGAGGGGGGAGTACAAAGTGGCGTACTGGTGGAGAGAGGAGACAGAGGTGTCGAAGGCCTTTAGGCCTTGCTCCCCGCACCCCTCCATCTTGCAGGAGACCAGGAGAGGCCGTGCACTCCCAAAAACACGCACCCCACACTTCTTGGCCTGTAGCACGCACTTGCTGAAGATGGGCGAGGCTTGCTCACCCACGTTGACAGCATCGTCTCCCGAACACCTGCAATGCCATAAGCACCCTCCACATCAGAGGCCAGTCGGACGAGAGGGAGGGAGGGAGGGAGGGGACCACACCACAGGGTCTTTGCTTCACCACAACGCCAAGTTTTTTTCCCCTTTCTTCCAGTTGGCTTTCAATTCGCACCCTCAGCTGGGTCAAGCGGGCTGACACAGGCCCACCTCCTTCTGCATATCATTCCTTTCTGCAAGCGTTTCTTCCTGTGCTTACTTACCATTGTAAGCTGTACCCCGTACCGGAAGCTGTACCCTGTGTGTATTGTGACCTGCACCCCGTGTGGTTATGCAAAGGACCACCGCACAAGTCCCCAAGATTACAAGCCTATTCGGAACACAGTGTGCATCTTCACTTTGAAGCTTTTGTTTTGTAGATCTCGCTTCCGTGATCCTATATGTCTATGCGTCAATGATGCGGTTCTGCGGTTCAGCCTTGACTAAAATCGGCTCAACCGCGACGCTGCTCCAGCACTGCACTGCCACGCTTTCTGCGGTACAGTGGTGCTGTTTCTGCGCTACAGGACACTGTTTCTGCAGTACAACGATGCGAGTTTGACACCCGCACTGATCCTGTTTCTACACCCCAGCAACGGTCCCTCTTCTCTCTGGTGAAGCTGTTTCTAAAGGACAGCGGTGTTGGTTCGGCACCGCGCCGGTACAGTACCAGCTGTACAGCAAGGCAGAGGCACGGCTTCTTCACTAAAGCAATGGGGCTCCTATAGAGGCTACACTCATGCTTCTACGCCAAAAATGTTATCGGGATAGCGAAGCTTATTCTTATTCTTATTGATATTCCTAAGCTGCCGGGGATCCCACCGGATAAGGCAGTCGGTCAGAAGGGGCCGGACGCCCGGCCCGCCTTTGACAAGGACAGCCTCCCGGAAACCAGTCATATCGATGTCGATTCCCTTGATCACACAGGCGCGTTCGATCCGGAATGCGGGGGAGTTCGCGCGGTGGTCCAGCTTGGTGTCTGCCGGCGTCCCTCCGCCGATTATAAGGATGCGCTTCGTCACTGTGATGGTCTCCCTGCGCTCCTGATCTGCCCTTTCACACCGTCCCGTACGCGCTCACGTGTGCGCTGGCCTGCACCTGCAGAGGCGTATGCCCGCATCCAGGCACACCTCTGCCTCTCTCTCTCTCTCTCTCTCTCTCTCTCTCTCTCTCTCTCTCTCTCTCTCTCTCTCTCTCTCTCTCTCTCTCTCTCTCTCTCTCTCTCTCTCTCTCTCTCTCTCTCTCTCTCTCTCTCTCTCCCTCCCCCCCCCTCTCTCTCTCTCTCTGTGTGTGTGTGTGTGTGTGTGTGTGTGTGTGTGTTTGGGGGTGGGTGGGCAAAGGGATGGCGCGCCGCGCGAGTGTGAGAGACAGACCATTTCTCTGCCAGTACCGTCTGGCGGAGAGAAATGTGGGGAGAGGAATGAGAAGGCGAACTTACCCAAGACCATTGTGGATCCCGGGCTGTAGAAAGACGCGATCCCCATCTTGTGCAGCAGCCACAGCGTCCCTCACAGAGCGGAAGCTCAATTTTTGAATGCCTGCACATTTTCGTCGCAAATCACACTTCTCCCAGTTTGCATCCGTCATCACCTCCCGCAAAGAGGCCATAAAGGCGTCACCCTCGCCTAGCATGGACACAAAGCAGACGTTTTAAAACAATTGAGCAATGTATCAAACTCCATTGTGCACCGTGCTTGAGCCAACAAGTGCTTTATCAGAACTGGCATTAACCCATGCAATCGGTGTCAGAGTTTCTTGAAAACAACATCAGAGACGTGCTGGTGCTGGTGCGAGTGTATTAGCACCCATCACCAGCGAGGACTCCTGTGTGCACTTGACATAACTATGATGGACATCCTTCTTGCCGTCAGCTGACTCTCTAGAAGGGCTTACGGGTGGACACCACACGCGAAGCGGGGGCCGCGTCGGCCGCATGTGACGCGCGTTCCACGATCAACGAGCCGGAACACGGAAGCGGTAGTGACATGTCGCCGTTGTCGGGAGGATCCAAATCCGGATTGGGCGGAGCTGGTTGGCCCAGCCACGCGTCCTCCCCTGCTTCCCGTACCTGCAGCTCTGCCACTCCAGGGCGTGACACTGCCCGCAGCACGGGCAGAGGGGATAAATTCCTGCAGTGCCATTTCATTTGGCACACATGCAAGCTCCACGTTACAGCGCACTGTTAGTCCCCCTCTCTGTAGAGATAGGGGATCACGCTACGTCCCCGCCTTCCACTCACTCACTCACTCTCCCCCCCCCCCCAAACACACACACACACATACAGACACACACACACACACACACACACACCACACACACACACACACACACACACACATACAGAGAGAGAGAGAGAGAGAGAGAGAGAGAGAGAGAGAGAGAGAGAGAGAGAAGAGAAGAGAGAAGAAGAGAGAGAGAGAGAGAGAGAGAGAGAGAAGAGAGAGAGAGAGAGAGAGAGCGAGAGAGCTAAAAGGGCCGAAAATGAAACGAGGCTAAAACTCTCCACCGAAGCAGCGGCTCCTTACTATTAGGAGGGTAGCAAAACGTCCTGTATGCTGATGAAGAAAGGCGTGAGCAGATGCTGGAAGTATCAGGAGTGAGAATGGGCGAGAGAGAGAGAGAGAGAGAGAGAGAGAGAGAGAGAGAGAGAGAGAGAGAGAGAGAGAGAGAGAGAGAGAGAGAGAGAGAGAGAGAGAGAGAGAGAGAGAGAGAGAGGATGCTAACGCAGGGGAGCCTCCTAGTCATGCAAACCTCAAGAAGCCGGCCATCAAAGGCGGCGTAGTTGCCCTTCTCCGCAGCCTCCACAGCCAGGCGATCCAGAAGAGGCTGCAGATCCGTGGAGTTGCCTGATTTAGTGTCATAGAGCCGCTCCCCCTGGCGGCACGTCTTGATGGCAGCGTCATGGTCACCCAGGTGACCCAGAGCCAGGGCCAGCCGGTAGTAGGGCTTTGGCCATGTGGGCTGCAGCGCAACCGCAACCCTAGCATCCTCCACAGCCTGCAGGCCATCAGGGGTTTCGCAAGCCGCACTCTTCAATACCTTCGAGAAGAATCAGAACATGTGTGTGTGTGTGTGGGGGGGGGGGGCACGCGCGCGCGTGGGGAAGGAAGCAGAGGCAAATCTTTACAGAATTGGAGAGGGGTGAGGAAGTGGGACATCTAAGCTAAACTGACCTAGCTTGTCCATCAAAAACTTGCAACTAGGGTATGGCATGCCTTTGCGAAGTCTTCCAACTTGGAAAATGCAGCGGAGCGGTTGCTATAAAAGATCGCCAGCTGGTCAAGGCCCACCCTGTCTTGCTTCCCTTTCACAATGGCTTCGCCGTAGAGTTGTACGGCCAATTTGAAGTTGCCTGCTTTCAGGCTTGCATTGCCGTGGTCCTTGAGGGTTTGCAGCGTTTGTGATTCAACATGACTGGCCTTTGGGGCCCAGCTGGGCCGCAGCTTGCCAGAGCTCCAGGCCTCGCGCACCTCCATCTCATCCTCTTCATCGTCAACAGCGTTGGCTGTTGGTGGCGTGATGTTCTCCTGTTGAAAAGAAACCATTAGAGACTTGTCTGGTCGGTAGAAGAACAAGGTCTCTGCATTCAGTGTGGCCATTGCCTCCTTCCACCTTTCAAATACATCCTGTTCATTGCTTGAAAGCTACTCCACATCACCCCTCTCTCTGCGCCCGCCACTTCCTTACTCTCCCTTCTCTCGTTTCTTCTCTTCTCTCTTCTCTTCTTTCTCTTTTTTTTTTTTTTTTCTTTTTTTTTCTTCTTTTTTTTTTTTGTGTGTGTGTGTGTTTGTGTGTGTTTTTTTTTTGTGTGTGTGTGTGCGTGCGTGCGTGCGTGTGTGTGTATGTGTGTGTGTGTGTGTGTGTGTGTGTGTGTGTGTGTGTTGTTGTGTGTGTGTGTGTGTGTGTGTGTGTGTGTGTGTGTGTATTTCACTGTTGTTCACTCCTATTTAAAAGAGTGATAAATCTTGCTTGGATTGAGTTTTGCAATTACTTTTCCAGGAAAACAAATGCACCAGGAGCCTGCGATAACCTATAATACTTCATAGAAGCAATTCAGACCCTCGTGCTCTCTTCCACTCAGAATAAACGGACGATGACGTAGTATTGAGGATATATGTACCCTCAGATCCCAAGATTCTTATCGAAAATATGGAAGGGCCTCGTGATCAGAGTTCAGTACGTGTGGAGGGCTCAAACCTTGTAGTCGTCTTCACGCTTTTTTCGGCTAGCAATAAGACGGGCTTCTAGATCCTGCAAATTTTTGCATGTAAGTTACTGGTTGCCCTTCTCTCCGTTGTTCATTCCTCGCCTGTTCACTTGAGATCGTGCAACCGCACTGCACCTCCTGATCCAAACATCAGGTATGTGTTTCAAATCACGTACCTGATCACTTGTCATCCCCAATTATTCAATTCAATCAAGGTAATACGTTCATTCGTTTACTGTGGTTATGGTAGACCAGATAATCCGACGTGAACAGATTGCTGGATCTTGGACTCAAGCTAGCTGGTGGTATGTGATACCCGCGATATGAATCCAGCCTGTCGTTCCAAAAATCATCAGACCATGTAATGTTCCGCTTTATCCAGAGGATCAAGGGCCCTTGCGATCATGACCTTTGTAACGCTTCGACGACCCTGATCCGCGGCACGGTAGGCTGCTGAGGTAGCAGCGCTACCGTCGATGGCTCGGGCCCCACGGCCCCGAGGGTCCCCTGGGTCTCCTGTGGTGAGGGAAAAATAGAAACTCCCCTGTCTGGGGCGGTACAGTTGGCAGTTGGTCGCAGGATCACGTGAGCGCAGACAGCCGATGAGTCCAGAGACAGGCTTTGACCCACCTAAGTATCGGATTCGGCTGCCTCAAACCTCGGAAAAGGACCTACCCCGAGCTCAAGCAAGCAATCGGCCCAAGACTTGTAGTCTGCAACAAGCACTTGCAGCATGACGTTCCGCAATACCTTTCAATCGGGCTTTCTGTCTATCTTGTACAGCATCGGCTCCAAGCCCTTGCAAATTTGGGATAAGCACGGTGCGGCTTTTCCTATACCTCTTTCACCCCTGATCTTTTCAGCGAGGGTGTCTTTAGGTAGCTCTGGTTCAAGGAGCCATGTTCAAGGGAGTTGGCGAAAACTTCGTCGGCTCTCCCCGATTTGGGCTGTAGATGCGTTTGATTGGTGAAGAATGTACTTGCCTTCTACCTTCATCTGGATATATCGGGTGATCACTATGTGATGCGTGTTAGCCGCAGCACCAGGGCATGGGGTTCTGGCACTCGGACAGTCGTGGAACGACAAGTCACGACGAGGGAACCGTCGCTGGTCTTTACTCTTCAGATGAAATTGTATTCACTACATATTGCAGAGACAGCGGCGTTTCCGTTGGTCGGGGGTGGTTTACGGGTTCAGCGGTCTTGCGTTCGAGTGAAGTACTCTGGGGCATATTTAACTGAAAGTGTTTTTTTTTTTTTTTTTTTTTTTTTTCGGTGCAGTGGAGAATGGGCACATCAAGCGTCTGACAGACTCAGACATACAGAGCACCGTCCTGGAGATTGTTTCTGTCAGTGTGGCCAACACATACATAGCCTGTCCTGCTGGACCCGACAAGGCGTTGGGCATTAAGTTACCCTTCCTTGTGATGATTGTCAAAAACCTCAAAAAATATTTCAGTTTTGAGGTGCAAGTCCTGGACGATAAGAACGTGCGACGGAGGTTCAGAGCTTCAAATTACCAGGTTTGCAAGCCCTATCATCGATCCCTGTTGCCTCGGCCTCCTTCCATACCTCACACACCTGAGGTTCCAATCTAGAAAACTTTTTGAGGAAGATTATCTCAGAAGACCATTTGACAGTAAGTGAAGCTTCATTACGGCAGAACCCAGCGATTGAAAATGACCATAAACGGTCTGTACACTGATTATGTTTGTTGATAAGTGTAGCAGTTACAGAGTGTTCTCCCCCGGGACAAACCGAGGATTTGGACCTGCAAGCTGGTCTGTACCATTCTAATGTGTCTAAGCTACATGCTTCTGGAGTGTGTGGTTTCTTTGTTGAACAGTGTTATATACTTATGATAGGTGTCCCCATCAATCAATCCAGAGGGTCTTAAAATCTTGTAACCCCTTCCTAGCATTGCTAACTCTGATGTTGAACCAGTAAAGAATTTTTGAGCTATGCACATAGCAGGGGCCGAGTGACCAGACCATGAGAGGCTAGTTAGACTGACCTTATGTTTTGGCAGAAGTTCTGAGGCTGCGCAAGAGTCTAGAACAAGTGGAAAGTCATCGTATCAACGTTAAAAAATTCTTGGTGGTGTATTTGGGATTGGGTGCAGTCCACAACAAGAGTGAAGCCCTTCATTTGCACAATGCCAATGAGGCTGGATGAGGGCTGGAACCAAGTGCAGTTTAACTTGTCAGACTTCACCCGCCGCGCATACGGTACAAGTCACAAATGCTCCTTGCAATGCCATCGCACACATGCGTGCGTGTGGGGTTGTGTGTCTGTATCTGTGTGTGTGTGTGTGTGTGTGTGTGTGTGTGTGTGTGTGTGTGTGTGTGTGTGTGTGTGTCTGTCTGTGTGTGTCTGTGTGTGTGTGTGTGTGTGTGTGTGTGAGTGAGTGAGTGAGTGTATGTGTGTGTGTGTGTGTGTGTGTGTGTGTGTGTGTGTGTGTGTGTGTGTGTGTGTGTGCGCGCGCGCGTGTTTAGAGCTTGCATTGTACATAAAGCCGACGTTTTGATGGCTGCATGTGGCCAATAAATTTAAAATAATGATCAGGGGTTCCAACTTTGGGCTAAGTCTTCCGTCGCCACACAACGGCTCTGTGAGAGCAGTGCTGCCTGTTTTTTGTCCCTCCTCACTGCCTTTCTTTCTATCTATCTATATTTTCTTCTTTTTCGGCTATCACTGATCAATGTGTTCGCACCTTTCCCCCATTTTTGGTTGGGGAGGGGGTAGGGGGCGCATCTACTAGGCTTTTCCTTTTTTGATGGACTTGCCACCGGGGCCGCGGGGGGGGGGGGGGGGTGGGGTCCGAAGCCCCCCCCCCCCCCCCCGCCCCACTATCCCTTTTCCCTGTCCCTTCTCATCGTGTCTGGTTGCCATGCACTGTGGAATACTGAAGGGTAGGTACCTGTGGGACCAGGCACCAACTACGTGGAGACGCTGAGGGTTCAGATACACGCCAATTGCCGCCTCAGGTAGGTCTCAGCTTGTGGCTATACATCATCGTAACAGCTCGTTCCAAATTACTCCCCTTGCATTTCCCACTCCTCCTTCCCTCCCTCCCTGTTGCTTCTTATATCCTCTACTCTTTCCCCACCTCTGTGTGGGTGAGGAACAGTGGGTGGGTGGGTTGTTGGGGCCCCCCGGGGGGGGGGGTGCCCGTGCGCCCGTGTGTGTGTGTGTGTGTGTGTGTGTGCGTGTGCGTGTGCGTGTGCGTGCGTGTGCGCGTATGTGTGTGTGTGTGTGTGCTTGCATGCGCGCGTATGTGTGTGTGTGTGTGTGTGTGTGTGTGTGTGTGTGTGTGCGTGTGTGTGTGTGTGTGTGCGTGTGTGTGAGAGAGAGAGAGAGAGGGGGGGGAGAAAGACATGCGCAGAGAGAGAGAGAGAGAGAGAGAGAGAGAGAGAGAGAGAGAGAGAGAGAGAGAGAGAGAGAGAGAGAGAGAGAGAGAGAGAGAGAGAGAGAGAGAGAGAGAGAGAGAGAGAGAGAGAATGCGCGAGGGGGAAGGCGTCGGGGGGTGGAAGCGGAGGGGGTTTGGGTTGATTGAGAAATAGAGAGGAGGGAGAGGGAGGAAGGAGGGCTAGGGGAGGTGGGAGAGAGTTTTTAAGAAAGCCATCTGCTGTGTGTGTCATTGGCCGACCATTCCAATGCAGAGAGAGAAATCCTAGGTAGACTAGAGAGACTCGCCTTGTTTTAAGCCCTTTGGTCACACAGCAGACCGATGAATTTAGCTTGGAATTCATTATTCGTTTTTGCAGTGATATGAAGCCCTTTGTACTCTGTGTCTGGCTCTTTTATCCCCCAGGGAGCATACAGGTCATTGAGAGGGCTTGCCTTTGTCAAAGATCAGGTGTTGAGGCGGCAGGTGTCAGACGTTGTCTGACTGGGAACATACAAGATCACAGCAGTTGTGGGTTGTCCAAGATCCTGTTTTGTGGAAGTGGGACCCCATGTTGTTCCAAAGTAGAGAAGGAAAGCGGGAAATGTAGAGAGGCAGGTGTCGCTAGGAGAGTTCTGTGTGGGTAGAGGAAGGGTGGAGGGGCCTGCGTGGGTCGAGGGACAATATTGGAGAGGGGGAGTAATAGAGGACAACAATGTCGGAGGGGGATAAAGTAGACAAGGTATTCATGAAAAGGAAGGGAAGGGCACAGTGCAGACAAGTGCAGCATGGAGAGGAGAAGCCCACAGTACAGGGAAGGCGAGTTTAGGGACAGGAAGTGGAGACGAGGAAAACAGACAGGAGAATTGCGAGGAGGAAAACAAAGTCGTGTTGAAGTCATGTCTAAGAAAAGGGACAAAAAAGGTGACGAGGGCTCAAGGGGAGGGGAAAAAGCAGACGAGGGATGGAGAGGAGGGACCTAGACAGGGAAGGGGTCACCAAAAGCGACGCGGGGGTGCAGAGGAGCGAAACAAAGCAGATATAGCCTATTTTGGATTGCCTGTTTCGGAGGGTCTGCAGTCAGGATTTTGGGACAGATGCGACAGACAAAAAGGACAAGTGGTCGAGCTGAGCCTTGTGGGGGTTGTGTTGGTAAAGTAAGCTGAGCCTTTCGGGGGTGGTGTTGGAACAGTAAGCTGAGCCTCTTGGGGTTGGTGTTGATAAAGTAAGCTAAGCCTTTTGAGGTGGTGTTGGAATAATAAGCTGAGCCTTTTTGGGGGTGGTGTTGGAATAGTAAGCTGAGCCTTTTGCACAGGGTGTTGGGGTGGTCAACTGAGTCTTTTGGCGGTGGTGTTGGGATAGGCGGATCTATTTCTCGGACCGTTTGTACAATGAGGATGAACTGCCGCCAGAGTTCAAGCTGTTCCTTCCAATGCAGAAAACATGAAGAGTCTGGGCCTGTGTCTCCGATTCTCGCTTAAGATTCCCAGCCCAAAACCCGCACTACCCTCTCCGCGCTCAGTCGGCTTTTCATGACCGCGGCTCTCTGCGAGTGCCTGCTGCTGCTTGCAGAACTTCCCACCACCGCTGTTGCATCTGTCAATGATTTCCTGCAAAGGACGATTAATTTGCTGCCCCCTTGCACAGATGCCTATCCCTTGCACAGTCCGTGCCTGGGCTGAATGGCTGTTGCGTCAATTTGCATATACCGGCCTCCCCTTCGTTCCTATTCCGCTGTTGCTCTTACGGCAACGCTCCAGGGCGCCAGTGCAGATGCAAATCCCGCATGATTTGTGCCGTAGGACGATTTTCTTTACCACAAGCTATCACACCTGGCCAGGGTGCATGTGTTCGGCCAGATATCGAAATTGTTGTCCCCCTCCCCCCCCCCCCCTTCAAAATGTGGGAGGCCTCGCCAGTGAGTATTCACTCGTGAACCCTCTGCCAGTGGTTTCATTTTTTCCCCGTGGCTGTTTAGCATGTCTCCTTGTCCCTGCTCTGGTTGTGAATGGGCTCCATCGTTTCATGTGCCCCACGCCGATGCCCGCAAGCCTTCCTAGTGCCTTGGGGAAGAGGCTGGGCATTGCTATGGGTTCAGAGCAAGAGCACAATGGGAGTTAACAGTAATCTCCACCCCCTCGTCATCATCGCTGTACAAAGGACGGCAGGAGGCACTTGGTGCTGCCATCATATCAGCCATTAGCTCCTTGAAAGAAAGATCGAGGGGCCCATGGGCCTTGTTCAGGTCAATGTAAGGATGGCGGATGGGAGAACGCTCCGCCCTCCAACCTTCGTGCTAGTTATTTCAAACTTATCTTGAACACATAATAAGGGAGAGTACCTTCGCCATGCGATTATGGCGTCAGTTATAATTTTGGTGAGCGAGTGGTCCTCAAGTGCAGAGGGAAAGCCTGGCACATGGGGACATGGAAGGGTGACTTTCCTTTTAAGAGGCGTGGGACGCAAAGGGAGTGCCATACAGGGTGCGGGAGAGTCCAACAATATCTGTTGCGAATCCCAGTAACCTGGTTGTGTTGAAAGAGTTGGTAGTCTCATGGTTTGCACGTCTCCGCATGTAGTGATTGCACGTCCGGGGTGGGACTGTTTGTCTTAGTCCCCTATCAGGGGACTTACAAACAGTCCCTCCCCAGGGCCTCTCATTGTGTGACATATGTCTGGAATTATAAGATCGTAATGATCTGCGTACGAGTTTGGCTCAGGCATCCCCTAATGAACCTGCATTCCATCTGAAAGCCGAGATGCCCACCAACAGGGTATGGTAGGGGGTCAGAGCTTGCTTCTGTTGAGCAGGAACACGCTTAGTATGTCGAAGGTCAAATGCTACGTTAGATGAATGAGCTTGTGCCTTCCCAAGCATGCGGGTTTATGCCTCAAACTGCACGTGCTTGAATCCAAGTCGTTGCATCGACCTGTGTCGCGGTCGACAGGGTGCCCCTGTTTTCTGGTCGATCACATGCGTTTTATCGAAGGACAAGGGCCAGGGTGCCCCTCAGCTTGCCCTCCGCATTAGGTGGAAAGGATGTGGAGTCTGCATTGCCCACAAGGCTTCTGGTACCGCTACACCCAAGCAACCCAAAGGGGGATAAGCGGGGGAAGGATGTGAGTGATACACATGTAGATCTGTTCGGCCTGCCCCCTGTTCGGGGATGCAATCAGTAAGGCAAATCACCGACGCTGGGCCACTGCCTCATTGATTGCATCCTCAATGCTGCTCACATTGAGTACTGTTACCAAGAAGTTGCATTTCACCAACCAAAGGTTCTGAAGGGCCCATAAAGTCCAGCCTTTGAGCTGGTGTGGTTGACCAGGCCTATGACAAAACTTCAAAGTACATTTTATAGCTCCTGCATTTGCTATTACAAGGCATGACTGCTCCTAGGTGGTGAGCCGGCAGGCCGTGTATCAACCAATGATATTGTATTTTGAAGTGGGACATTCAACCCAGCTGGCATGTGTTATATAAAGCCACTGCTTGGCATTACTGCTGGAAATTTTACAACAGCGAAGACTCATCGCTGGTGGTTAATTCCCGCGACTAAAGAATGGCGAAAATTTTGTTTGTGAAGCAAGAAGTGTATGCACAAATCCTATACCCCTTGGTGATTAATGCGGAGTGGGGCAGATGCCAGCTGTGTTTTGCAGCTCCTCCGCCCCTCCTACCAAAGTTGTCGTTTAGCTAATTGTAAAAAAGCAACACCAATTTATGTAAATATTGATTAGCTCCGCAGCATATTGCACTTTTGCCCAAATTCTCAGTTCCGCAATTTCATATCCAGCTCCTGCTGTGCGCCGTAAGGGCCCAGTGCGTGTTGCTTTGTTCACGCTATTGTGTCCAAAGCTGGTACATCCCCACAACTACTTTCGCTCTGAAGTACATATAGGTACTAAGGATCTTCCTTCTCCAAAGTACACCAACCCGTCAAATCCCCAAAGGCCCTGAGGTAAGGCGCGAGGGCCTTAATGTCCAGACGTTGATTGCATCCACATGACTGTGGGCCTGGCACTGCACATACAAGAACACAGCGCACTTGCGGCCAGGGCTGTTTACTCCTACCAGATATGGCCACTCCGGACATGGTTCAACGCTAAACCTACCACGCAAGAACTCTTATGCATCAAGACTTCAGTATCAATGATGCCATCATCATTAAGCAAAAGAGCCAAGCCGCAGGGTATCCTGGTGTCCCCTGGCAACGCCAACATGGGCATAGGAGCTACCACATATCACCTTTGCCATTTTGGTGTTAACACTGTATCCCATGGGTGGTGTCAGAATCTTCCACTTTAGCCACCCACCAAAGCTGCATCTGACAAGCGAGGTGACACGACCGGCAGGAATAGCAGTGCAAACAGAGAAGAGTCATACATTCACCACAATGACCAACAGAATCCCTGCGGTCTCAATCGTCAAATTATTCGCGGTACCACAAGTGGAGGGGGGAAGTGTAAATGGACAACGTAATTTGCTGTGGAATAGATTCCCTATTGTCCCATGTGGGATAGGCGTTATACCACATGAGCAACAGGAAACCCAATCCACAGCAGCAGGACACCTCCTAGAGCTTTGGGGTATGCCTCAGGCTACTTAAGCGCCACACAAGGCAGCGAGAGTCCTGCAAGGTACCATAGGGTACTTGAACTAGTGAAACACTGCATCACACATGGAACCGTCAAGGAGTGCCAGGCCAAGAAAACCAAATAATGAAAAGGCTATTTCAGAAGGGCTGAAGTTTAAACTTCTCGGGATAGTGGCGCCGATCCCAACAACTCTGACTCTCTTGGAACAAATGTGTACTCGAGATTCCCCAATAAAGCGATTGTTTCCGACAAACTTAACTCATCTGACAAGAAATTGACTTCTGCAAAACAAAACATGGCAAACACAAGCCAATAAGCAACTACGAGTCATATGTTACGACCCCTTTGCCAATGAAATGGACAGCCCAATGACTCTGGAATAAGACAAACCTTGCATGCGTGGACGCATGCACACGTGCGCGCGTGCACACCCCCCCCCCACCACACACACACACACACACACACACACACACACACACACACACACACACGCCCAGCGCGCGCATAATCACTTAATCCCCAATCTTGAAAGGGTAAAGACCACATTTTAGCAACAAGAGCCCATGGAGGTGGGGCATAGCACGACACTGCCCGGCTCTCCGCTTTAGACTTCAACACCTCGTGTATCGACCCACAGCGGCAATCTACAGCGTCTGATGGAAGCCGCATCTACCCTCGAACAGGAGGCGGCGGCGGCGGCGGGGGAGGGGAGTCCCCACGGAAACCCGGTACGGCCCTGGAGTACCATACCCTCCAGGTGGCGGGGGGCCGCTGGGGGCGCCATACATTGGAGGTGGGGGACCCGATCCTGGGGCCACGACCATATGCTCCCTGGTAAGGCGCTGGTGGTGCACCCCAACCAGGCCCCTGGGGACCTGGGGATAGCTTCCGTACCCACCTCCTCGCGCAGCTACAAGCCACCAAGCTAAGTTTATCTACCGTGAAAGCGGCCAGAGGCATCCACAGTCTTGAGTGAGAGGGCTGATTGCGCTCCTCACTCTACACACAGGGGACCGGGGGGGGGGGACCGAAGGAAGAAGATGAACGTGCAATTGCTGTCCACCCCTTCCATTCATAAATGATGGTTGGGGGGGGGGGGGGGAGTTGCTGTGGAGCCATGACAAGACGGGCAGGGGGAATGGAACACACACACAACACACACACACACACACAAAACAACACACACAAAAAAAAAAAAGAAAAAAAAAAAAAAAAAAAAAAAAAAAAAAAAAAAGAGAGAGAGAGAGGTGCGCGTGCGCATGCACACATATACAAACTTGAGGTACAGCCAGAGTTGAAAAACAAAGTCATCCTCCTTGGTTCACGGGATCAAGCAGCTGCTAAAGGGGCTGAAAGGGAGCACCTAGGGGAGGGCCTTGATAGGGGTAGGGCTGTTGGTATGGAGGAGGCGGCCCAGCTGGCGGGGCACCGTAATGCGGAGTTGGGGCCCCGTACTGAGGTTGAGGAGCGGATGGGGGCCCTGAGGGCATTAGATGGGGTGGGATAGGGACACCGGTAGGGGCTGGCGGCGGGCGCTGCTGCCCATTCCAGGTCGGTGCTGGTGGCGGCGGCTGATTCTTGTGTACCGGGGCGCGTTTGAACTCCGCCAGCAGCTTCTCCACTGAAGTGTACATCTGCCCACCCCATGCCCAGCAGATTAGGGATTTGTGTGCGCACCCTTCCCTGCTCTATTCTCTCACCTCTCCCTCCGTTCCCCGGCCCCCCCAACACACGTACGCTGGCGCGCGCGCGCGCGCACACACACACACACACACACACACACACACAGAGAGAGAGAGAGGGGGGGGGAGAGAGAGGGGGGGGAGAGAGAGAGAGAGAGAGAGAGAGAGAGAGAGAGAGAGAGAGAGAGAGAGAGAGAGAGAGAGAGAGAGAGAGAGAGAGAGAGAGAGAGAGAGAGAGAGAGGAGGGGAGGATTGGGAGGGAGAGAGGGAGAGGGAGGGGGGGGGAGGGAGAGGGACACACACACACACACACACACACACACACACACACACACAGGGGGGGGGGGGGGGATGGGGGGAGAGGAGGAGCAGGCTGTGGAGATGAGGAATGGAGGAAGAAATGTCGAATTTCATGACTTCACTCCAAGGATGTGTGTGTGTGTGTGTGTGTGTGTGTGTGTGTGTGTGTGTGTGTGTGTGTGTGTGTGTGTGTGTGTGTGTGTGTGTGTGTGTGTTGTGTGAGCGCGCGAGCAGGGCCAGTTGGGGGGAGAGGGGGAGGGTGGGGTGGCCTTCTGTTCACCCAATTTTAACATCACTGCCGTCTTCGAGAGAGGGCGCATCAACATGTCTTCTTCCCTGCCTAAATCTCATCTCCGCTTCCGTATACCCACACATCCGCTTGGACACGCATGCACTCACAAACACACACAATACAAGAAACATTCTGACAGACAGCGGTACGACTGCACTGTGCGCAATGTGAAGTGTGGCGATCTGTGTGTGCATATTTCTGTGTGTGTGTGTGTGTGTGTGTGTGTGTGTGTGTGTGTGTGTGTGTGTGTGTGTGTGTGTGTGTGTGTGTGTGTGTGTGTGTGTGTGTGTGTGCAAGCGCGCTTGGGTAGAGGAAGTCCAGATTAAGGTGTTCTGCTGCGGCGTTGCGGAGAGGGGCGTGGGTGCAGCAGGGGAGGAGGGAGGTGAAGGCACAGGGCTGCAACCTTTTGGCGGAAGTAGAAGCCCCGTTGCGTGATGGCAAAGTATTCCCGGTGCGAGCTGGCATTCATGGTGGGAAGAATAAAGGCCAGGTAGAACATGCCAGGGGCCTCGTACTTGATCCCAAGGCAGTACACTGGGGAGCGTCCTGCCTGGGCTTTCTCCTCACGCAGGGCTGCCTGGACAACTTCCCACGTGCCGTCCTTGAATTTCCTGCAGGCCCCCCACCCCATGCTTCCTTCTCAATCTTTCCTGGGACAGCGCATCCCTAATCTTGTGCTGGGGCACCTCCGAATGAGAAGTGGTAGGGTTATGGCTATGAAATATCTGTTGCAGCAGACCACCTTGCAAAACATTCGTGAGAAAACTTCCAAGTATAGCAGCCCACCTGGGCTTGACAAACCTATTATTTATCCACGGTGTATGTGACAGGCAGTTATGGGGCACACTGCTCTTGTTAGAACTGCACATGATATGTTAGCTTATATTTTACGTTTTTACAAGAATCAGGGTAAGCTTCACCAAAGCTCTAACCCCCCCGGCCCCCCAATAAAAAGGAACATCTGCCGGACACGGAAAGTCATGGTCAAGGGGCAGGCCTCAGGCAGCCTATATTCTGAAATGCCTTCTCAATGCCTTCCCAATGTTCCATACCCGGATTTGAGTCTCCCAACCCCACAGTCCTATACCCCGCACGCCTTTGAATGTCACGCCAACAATCCCCCTAATCCTAATCTCTCCCCCTATCTGTATAACAATTGGACTATGGACCCACCTCCTTTCAACGATGTTAGTTCTTCGCCTTCAGCACCTTTCACCTCCACCCTCTTCCTTAGGCCCCAACTGTCCCCTGTGTCTACACAATCGCCCCCCTCAATCGCCCCCCCCCCCCCGCACACACACATACACACACACACACACACACACACACACACACACACACACACACACACACACACACACACACACACACACACACAGTCCCTAATCAAAAGGAGAAAGAAGCGGGAGCTGGAAAGCGATTGGAGTGATCAGAGTAGAAGACTGGAAGAATATGCACAAAGCCACACCTATGGCCGGTGACTTCCCGCACGCGCGAAACCAGGTTGTCTACAAAATTGGAAGTAACGTCATCCAGATCTCCAAAAGTATCAGTGATCTTGGCAGCCTTGTTCTCAATGATGAGAGGGGTGGACAGCTTGAGGTGAGCCCCGGGGCCGGTCTCCTTGTTGCTCTCCAGAACGTCCTGAGTCAAGTACACGGGGCCTTCGATCCCTTCAAAGACCTGTCCCAGCACACAACACCGATCAAGACCCTTTCCACCACCTTCCTGCCCACCTCCTGCGCCCCTTTGCCCTTTCCCATTCTCCTTGTCGCCTTAAACACTCGTAACCCAGTGCTTCGACACCAATCAGGCGAGGGGAAGAGCCCATCAAGCGAAAGTGAGCGCAAGGACGTGGGGGGGGGGGGGGGCACATGTTGGGCCATCAAGAAGATAATGCTTGATTCACACAATGGACACCTTAGATCGATTGGATTGCAGTGCAAACACATGGACAAGGGACAGGATGGCAGGGGTAGCAGGCCTTGATGGTGAGGGCGATGAGATTGGTGCCCTTGGGAGAGGGGCGGATGACGCAGTCCCCGACGTCTCGCTCCTCCAGCAACTCAACCGCTTGCGTGGCGCTCACATTCTTGAAGGCAGGATGCCGGATGGGCCGTGATACAAATGCAAGCGACTTGGCTCTCTGGACTCTGGCCTGCACCCACCACACCACAGCTCCCCAATGTTATGACAACAATTTCTAACACGCATGGGTGCTTGGATGTGTGCTTGCCCATGCACGCGCGCGCACACACACACACACACACACACACACACACACACACACACGCACACACACACACACACACACACACACACACACATACGCACAATCATACACACACACACACAGCGCGTGCCCGCACGCACGCACACACACACACACACACACACACACACACACACACACACACACACACACACACACACTCACACACTCACACAGGAAGAGAGAGGGGGAAAGGGGGGGGGGGTAGGAAGGAGGGGGCAGATGGAGGGCTGACGGAGACAAGGGGGGGGGGGGATATAAGGAAAGAAGGCACCTCCTCATGCTCGCGGCGTCGGGCAGCTGCCATCTCCTCAGGAGAGAGGATGTGGTAGTTAGGCTCCAGGGCCGCACAGTATAGGCTCTCCCAGCGCTCCTCATCAGCCAGGTCGCGAGAGGCCGTGGTCAGCGACACCGCTGAGCCCCCCGCCACCCATTGTGCTGGAGTTACATCCTTTATCCTGCACCTCCGCCAGGCACCTCAGCAACAAGCACACCCATTTCCCAAACCTCCTTCCGCCAGACCCCCTTTTCTCCGCGCGCGTGTGTGGGGGGCTGTGTGTGTGTGTGTGTATGTGTGTGTGTGTGTGTGTGTGTGTGTGTGTGTGTGTGTGTGTGTGTGTGTGTGTGTGTGTGTGTCTGCGTGTTGTGCATGCGCACACATGCATGTTGTTGCTTGAAATTGCAAAATTATGCCCTTATGCGCTTTCAAAGATATGCAAAGTCTGCGCATGGGAGGCAAACAGAGGTGGGGGAAAAGCGGCGGACCGGGCTGCAACGGTATCCCCCGCGCGCAGGCGGTCCCGGGGCTCAGATACTGGCATGGAGGAAGAGATGTCGTCTCGGTGCAACAGGGCGTCCAGGTTGTTGAAAGCGGGCAGCTGGCACCGTGCTTCCTCATTGCCCACCCAGCGCACCAGCGCCTCCACTCTGCGCCCCAGTTTCAGCGTCTCCTTGGACTCCCCCGACAGCAGCCAGAACACCTCGTCCTCCTGCCCGCCCCATCCCCAATGTTCTTTTATTGCCTCAAGAAGCTCTCAGTTAGATGGTTCAAGGTGCTCCGAAGAACTCTTGCTTCAGCTACCATACAACAATCTTCCATCAAGAGCATTATACATACATCTCCATAAACATGCCCACGTGCACACACAGACACAGATACAGACAGAGACACAGACACAGACACGCACACGCACACGCACACACACACACACAGGGCAGAGAGACTCTCTCTCTCTCTCACACACACACACACACACACACACACACACACACACACACACACACACAGACACACAGAGAGAGAGACAGAGAGGGGGGGGGGGAAGACATACACACAGTTCCTGGTTCTGAGCAATATGCACTCTCCCAGCAGCTGCAGCGCCATGAGTCGATGGTGCTCAGCAAATATCAAATCCCCCCCCCCCCCCGGGGGAGGGGGAGGGACGATGCTGGAGGATATGCTTGAAGATGCCACAAGCTAAGACTCAAGACACACATGAACAAAAAAGAAGGTATATTCACCTTCAGCGGCTGTCGCTGCCCGCGTAAGTCCATGTATGGACTAACGAGTTCAAAGGAGATGTCAATAAGGGCAGACAGGCTTCTGTTCCTGGCATCTTCTTCCGCCAGTTCTCCAGTCAGCAAGGCCTGTTCACAACAAACAAAACGTTGCAATCCCAGACCATGACAGACCCAGCAACGTTTCAAGCACGCCATACTCTGTGACTGTAGCCCCATTCCTCTTCTTATTCTTATGTTCTCTTATTCTTATGTTCTCTCAATGAAAACCATCACATGTTTGCACATCCCTCCAAAGCTGTTGGTGAACCCC
>KV908421.1:30000-47500 GCA_002005505.1 Botryococcus braunii
AACATTGTACCATCACCCCCGCCCCCCCCTCCCTACATATCTCGCACACACACACACACACACACACACACACACACACACACACACAACACACACACACACACACACACACACACACACACACACACACACACACACACACAACACACACACACACACAGAGAGCGAGAGAGAGACAGAGAGACAGAGAGAGAGAGAGAGAGAGAGAGAGAGAGAGAGAGAGAGAGAGAGAGAGAGAGAGAGAGAGAGAGAGAGAGAGAGAGAGAGAGAGAGAGAGAGAGAGAGCAAGGGGGGGGGGCAGGGGGAGAAAGATGGGGGAGGCGGGTTTTACATGCAGTGGAGGCAGTTTGGCATGCTCCCAAAGGGCATCAGCGGCCTCGCGGGCGGCCACCTCGCGGGCATCTGCCAGCAGGCGGACCCTCATCTCGCTCTCCAAGGCTGGCAAGATCCTTTCTGAAACCGCCTCCTGCATTTGTGTCATATGCCCACCAATCACAAGCTCCTACATACTCATGGTTGGCCACATCTGATACCTATGCTCGTTTTCCGCCCATCAGCCTCCAATGGCCAGGACAAGGGTCCTTTCTTTGTTGTCAGACACGCTTCCGGGGAATGGGTTTTAAATTGTAAGGCCTTCCCCTTCCGGCCTCAAAAGCTCTCCCCCAAATACACGCCTGTAAAACCTCAAGCTACATGTCCATAAAAATCTCCCCCTTGTGTCAGAGAGATGGAGATGCATACCTCAAGAACAGCCTTTCTGATGTCATCCCAAGCGCGGCCGACACTAGACACTGCATTTGATAGGTAGTTGTCTATAATCTGCGCCATCATACTCCTCATGTCTGGTACCTGCATGCCCCACCCCAATAAGCCTGCAGTCAGATTGGCAGATCCAATGCACATCCTCAACACCTCAGAGTGGTGTATAGCAACATTTCTGTAGGGAGCCTTAACTTGTGACGATCCAACCTCATGTTGACCTAGAAAACAACGATTGCCACACCCACACATGCACGTGAACAGGGAGGAGAAAGCGAGAAGGGGGGCGAGATAGAAACATCCTTGACAAAGAGAATCAACCCGTTTGTAAGCATCATCACCATTTTGGTAACTCATCAATGTTTTGCAACTTGGCATGTCCCTGATGACCCCTACACAACCTCATACTTCCTCCTCTTGTCTAAGGGGGATGATGGGTACAAGCAGTCGCAACTGTGCAATTTCAATGCGATGTTCATGTGTGCGCATTATTTTAAAATGTACTTTCTTGTGAGGGGATGCAGACACACCTGCATCGTAATGGTAATGAGACCATCCTTCTCGGCTTGATGGATCCTTAAATAGGTATCAGTATCCTCAAAGGACTTGAGTGGTTTGTTGCGGATGCGCTTTACGCGACCAAGTGGATGGAACGGATCAAGAACAGTCTCTCCTGCCTTTGTGGGCTCTGTTCAGAGGTCCTCCAGACTCAGTTTGCACCTCTTTCACTTCAATCGTGGCTCGCCCAAAGTCCACACACACACACACACACACACACACACACACACACACACACACACACACACACACACACACACACACACAACACACACACACACACACACACACACACACACACACACACACACATGCGCGCGCATGTATGGGCATGCTGCTGCCAACACAGACTACTGTATTATGACGAAGAAATAAGCATGATCAGAGAGGGAGGACAAGGTATGTGCCTGTAGAGCACCACAGCCCACTCAACGAAATCGCCTCACAAAGAAAGAACAGGGCAGGAAGCAAAGAGCATGTGTCTGTCAACTTGATGGCCAACTTCGCTACTGGTGTTCAAGAACAACCACAATGCAGGCGTCGGAGACAAAGATCACAGTATCTCAGCTGCATATTAATTCCGATGGCAAAATTCTTACCTGTTTTCAAACAACTCCTGGTCGAGGTTTAGGCAGCCAAACCAGGGCAAAATTAACATCTGAAGGGGAGGGCCCACCCGCAAACAAAACATGGCCGGCAACTCAAAAGTTTTCTCCGCGACACACAAAAGGGTTGGGGGAGATATAAGATCCGGTGCCTCGGAGCAGTGGGGACACGTGGGAATCCAGGTACCTGTGGAAACTGTGGCCATCTCATAGTATCGCTCCCGTAGGACGTCACGGACCTTGGGCTCCGAGGCAATTTCAGACACGGCAATATGCCGCACCGCCTTCAGCACAGCCTCGGGTGTGTCAAAGGGAGCCTGCACGGCAACCACATGCCCTCTCATGCCTGGGCCACCATCCCTTGTCGGCAGAGCGCCTTACCAGGCCCTCATGGAGCCTACCTGTGCTGGCGTGCATGCCTCTCATTGCCCCACAACAGCACTTGAAAGCAAAAGAACAGGAACAGGCATGGCATATGAGACCAGTAGACTGGGAGACACATGCATGACGGCCCGAAAAGCTTCTCTCTGCATTGATGAATGCAGTTGAGTCCTCGCAATACCACACGTACACACACACATACACACACACACACACACACACACACACACACACACACACACACACACACACACACACACACACACACACACACACACACATACACACATGGGAACCAAAATGGGTCAAGCATCCCAGTATTTCCACCAATTTTTCTGGTTGCCAATCATTCATATCTCCCTCTGAAAGACAAGGTCCACATAGAATACCCTAGAAGCAGCACTGCTTTCAACATGGAGCTTGCCAAGAGATTGCAGTAAGCAAACGTCCTCACAGCAGGACCCTCTCCCCCCATTTCCCCGGGGCCAAGGGCAAAAATGAGACGGCACCAAAACCATCCATGACCCAACCCCCCATCCCCCAACTCACACAGACAGACAGACAGCCAGGGACAGACAGACAAAGAGGGGGAGGGAGAGGGGGGGGAGGGAGAGGGGGGAGAGGAGAGGAGAGAGAGAGAGAGAGAGAGAGAGAGAGAGAGAGAGAGAGAGAGAGAGAGAGAGGAGAGAGAGAGAGGAGAGAGAGAGAGAGAGAGAGAGAGGGAGAGAGAGAGAGAGGAGAGAGAGAGAGAGAGAGAGGAGAGAGAGAGAGGAGAGAGAGAGAGAGAGAGAGAGGAGAGAGAGAGAGAGAGAGAGAGAGAGAGAGAGAGAGAGCAGGTATTCACAAGTACTAGAAGTGAAATCACACGATGTAAGATTGGCATGGAAAGATAGAGAACAGACCTCTAGGATGCTTTGAGCAGCCAAATCCTCAGGCAACTCTCTGACGTTCTCCGGCTCGTTACGTTTGTAACTGGCATCCAAGTTCTCTGCCAGCTGGGCAGCCGTGATGCCCATGGCTGCAACCACCTCACCCAGGCCTGCCTACGGCCCCCACCAGCCTCACCATGTCATTGCAATTGAGCGGCCAGCCACTCCCTCTCAAACAATGTGGGAGGAGGATGAACAACTCACAAGACAGCATGCTGACAGGTGAGGTGCTCAAAGATGCACTATGGTGTGTTTGCATTTTCCTGTGTGTGTGTGTGTGTGTGTGTGTGTGTGTGTGTGTGTGTGTGTGTGTGTGTGTGTGTGTGTGTGTGTGTGTGTGTGTGTGTGCGTGTGTACACAAGTGAATATGTGTGGACACAGCTCATGAGGTTGGTGAGATGGAATTGAATTCCTGACCTGTTTGCAACGGGTGTAATGAGAAGCGCGCTGTGGGCGGCGATGGGGCCCAAGGTCTGCCATGGAGAGCGCCAAGATATCATCCGTAACGCTGGCTAGCTGGACCAGCCGAAACTTGGCGTCCACATCATCCACTTCCTGGATGGCCCACATGCCGCATTAACATATGCACCGAAGCCAATCAACAGCTGTAGGCATGTACATTTGTCATGCCTACCCGGTCTACCCTACCTCATCCCTAATTCCCCAGAGACACTCCATTCATCCCTCTGCCAAAGGCCTTACCCTCCCTCCCTCACGACTTCTGCTTCATTCCAAACCTGACTCCACTACTCTTCATCTCAAATTCTCTCTCCCTTTGTCACCGGCACACTGTGTTTTCACCTCCTCGCTGTCGCCGTCGCCTTTCCTTTCCCTTTCCCACACGTATGCCCAACACCCCCACCCTCCCCTGCTTTCTTTCTCCCTTTGTTTCCACAAACTCTCACATTTCTTCTCGCCAGTCCCTCAAAGCCCTCTCCCCTCATATCGAACCCCCGCCCCTCTCTCTTGCTCTCCTTCCCCCTCCCCCCCTTTCCTTCCCCCCCTCACTCTCGCACAACCCCCCAAAACCCCACGCACGCGCGAACACACAGAGACACACACGTGCATCCGCACTCCAGCAACAAGAAACAAAACAAGATAAGTTGAGGGGTAGGATGCGCCGCATAGGGTGGAACCTCAGCGGAGAAAGCGTCGACGAGGGCTTCCAGGCAGGTGGAGATGGCATCGCGCTCCTCCTCAGTAGCAGCTCTCTCCATGGCAGCCTCGTAGGTGCGCTGGCGCACCTCCCTCCGCCGCTGCAAGGCCCTCCATTTGCGTGCCAGTCCTTGCACAGCCCACAGCACATCCCACCGCCTAACCCCGCGGTGCTTGGACTGCACACCCACAGACGACGAGAGGTGAATTTTAATAAAACCCTTTGTCATTCATATTGTCTGCGTTAGAACACCGGCAAACACGGCGTTACCCGCGGACCCACATCCCTGCACAGATCTGCAAAATACAGCAGATCAAACACCATCACGCCTTACCCAAAAGTTCCTGATTGCCCTCTTATGCCATGATAAGCAATCAAGCTTGCAACGGTGTAGAGAATGCCCACAGGTTGTTTGAAGGGGGTTGTTTGAAGTGTGCCCCCGTGTGTGTGTGTGTGGGGGGGGGGGGGCGCATGCCAGTGTGCACCTCATATGCATGCATACAGGAGCAGAAAACAACCCGTAGGGACATAAATTCTGGAAAGGGCCAACAGAGAGCCCACAATTGAATGCACATTTCTGATGGTGGTCTAGCAACCAAAATGCTAGGACGAGGCTGTCAGTCACTTCTGGATACCCGACAGCTTGTCATCGCACCGAATCTGGTGCGAGGGGATGCTACCTGAACAGTTCCCTCTGGGAAGTCCGCCAGCGTCTCGCGGCGGCGAGCTCGCACCTCCTCATCAGTCACCAGAGTGGGACCCTCACCCTCCGTCATAGATAGCAGCTCTCCACAAACCTGGACCATTCCCCCAACCAATGTCCACCCCATAACATGATTCAAACTTTTCCAATTTGTCCAGAACGCTCGGGGCAAAACATGATTTCGTCCCATGCCTGATTTGTACCTGCCACTGTCACCCACTCTGCCTCCTGCCTCACTGACGGGGCGACCGGACGCTTCACGATGCGCACCCCACACTGAAGAACCCTCACTTTCCTCTACTTGCATGCATGTGTTCGTGCCTGCGGATACATGTGTATTGCCTGCCTGCATGCTGCACCTGTGTGTGTATGCGAGGGGGGTGGGGGGTGGAAGGCAGAGGGAGAGGGAGAGACGGAGGCGGGGGGGAGGGAGAGCAGGGGAGAGAACGACAGAGACACACACACACACACACACACACACACACACACACACACACACACACACACACATGCACGCACACACACACGCACGCACGCACGCACAGAGAGAGGGGTGGGGGGGGGGGCTCCTTTCCTGTGTATGTGTGTGTGTGTTTGTGTGAGGTCATAACTTCTGACACCCCCCCCCCCCCCCCAAACAAAATCAACCCACTTGACCAGTACCTTCAATACCTCGCATTTCACCCCCTTCACCCTTCTTTCAAGGTCCCCTGCCCCCCACCCTACCACCTTGCCCCCCAACCTAGTGCCTGCCCATTCCCTATGGCTTTAATATTTCATACCTCCTTATTCCCTGTGGCTTTAATATTTCATACCTCCTTGCGATAGGATGCGATCCAAGGAACCTCGTAGTGCTTCTCAAACATGAGCTGCAAAACCTCGCGAATGGACTTTCTTAGGGCACCCTGAGCCTCCTCGCTGCTCTTCCACTGCGTCTGTTCCCTTAATCCCCTTCTCCTCCTTATGCCCCTGCCCCATGTCCCACAAGCCTTCTGTCAAAGCCATCTCCAACAGAAAATGTGTGTATCGCACATCGTGCTTGAATACAGAGTGCATGTGTGGCTATGTCTCAGGTACAGTTGGGCAGTCATTCATTAGCTGGGACCCTTTGCCCTTGATTCTCATACACAAGCGTCCCACAGAGTGTGGAAGATGACCAAAAGAAGAAAGGTGTTTTGATCCAACAGATCTTGCGGACCGGAAGAGAGGTGCAGGGAAGTAGTGGAGAGGGCTCCACACCGACGGCCATGCGACAGGTCAACAGCAGAGCGGAAGGCGCCCTCCAACTCCCCGGGCTCGTACTCCCTCCGACCATCATGTGGAGGGCCATCCACCTCCAGGCGGCCGGAGCGCACCAAGTCGGCTTCCTGGTGCGCCCTGGCCCTCATTCCCCAAAGCTCCTCGAACACCCACCTTCACCGCCACCCGAATCCCTTTCAGAATTGCCCCCTCCTGGTTCCAGAAGAAGCTGCTCCACGTGTGCCAGGTGGGTAAAGGGGTCTCTGAAGCTTTTTGGAGGAAATCAGATGTTTTAAGCCACCAGCGGTACAGGTGGCATTTTGCAGAGCAATCTAGTACATGAGCATGCCAAATGGGGGACCCACTGGGCACAGGAGTCGATGTCAAAGGGTTCGCCCTTCAATAGCGGGTCCAGGAGCTCGCGTTCGGGAATGTCCGTTTGCCGCACGCGGTCATCCTCAGGTAACAGCATGTGGCGGGCCATCAGCTGCGGCTCTATGGCAGCCCTCACCTTCTTCAGGTTCTTTATCCTTTGCCTCTCCTCCTGCATACAAGTCCCAGACGTTACGCTGCAGACACAACGGAGCACATGCCCTGCCTCTCCTTTCCACTTCCCCGGCCTGAATGTTTTCCCCCACCAGCAGCTCTTCCTTCCCTCATTGCATGAGCCTTAGTGAGCGCATGGCAGTGAGCGAATGGCCACCTACGGGACATCTGGGCAACTGAAATCGATGCAGGTTATAAAAAGCAGAGCCTCCCCCCCCCCCCCCCGCCCGGGGAAAATCCCTGCTCATACATTGCTCTCCTTTGACGCCAGGACGTGACATGTCGCCCAAAACTAGGCTGAGAGATAAGTGCAGGCGCGCCCCCAATTGGTAATTGAAATACCATTACAAAGCGGGATCCCTTCATTGAACGAGGCAAGGCTGGACAGAAGAGGACAGCTAATGGCAGAAAAACAAGCTGAAGAACGCAGGTAGCAGTAGAATCAAGGCCGTATGTATGTTTCGTTTACACATTAGCCAATGCAGGAGAGATAACCGCTATGCATGAAAGGATTGACCAGAAAAGGCTAAGGCAAAACACACGTGCAGGGCTTGGAAACACATAGCTTAGCAAAACATAAAGCATGATCTGCCACGGCGCCAGAGCTGATGCCAAACAGCAGGCCAGAGTCGAAAGAGGCATATTGCTAAAGCCGCTTTTAAAAACACATACTCCCAAAAACACACACACACACACACACACACACACACACACACACACACACACACACACACACACACACACCCACACACACACACACACACACACACACACACCCACACACACACACACACACACACACACACACACACACACACGCGCGCGCGCGCACAGGGAGAGATAGGGGCTTGCCAGCTCAGCCTGGTAGGTCTCTGCAGCTTCATCATCGTCTTCTTCAGGGGGCAACAACTCATCGTCCTCCTGGTCTGCTCCCGCTTTGTCCCTCTTGCTCCGCTCATAGGCTTCCAGTAACTCACTGACGTCTCCAAAAATGTCGTGCGCTTCCTGCAATAACCAAACAAGTGCTGCTTAGCAACAAGCACAAACACCATGCCCCTCAACCTCACCCTCCAACCTTTTCCAGGAGCAGGGTAGCTGACAACAGAGGAGAAGGATGATTTCAGCTGATGGGCGGAGTGAACGATGCTTGAGACTCACAAACCTAACGCTTGGCAGTGTGAGGCTAGGCATAAAATTGGAAAGGAACATGGCACTGATGGAGATCGCAGATAAATTCTCTGATTGTTCCAATTGGCTTGATACCCTCAAACACACGCAGGTGCCTGAAGCAAGCACCCCATCCCGACCACAGACAGACAGTCTTCCTGGCCCCAGGGCGGACACTTCGACTTACGATGAAGAAAAGCTACCATAAAAGAGAGTAGATAGATTCAAGAGTAGCTCAAGTAAGAGTTAAAACGCAGTTTAACCTGTATGTCTATCACAGAGGAATTCTTCTTCTTTACTGACATTTCCACCCTGAAGTAATGTCCTACTCAAGGAGCCACTGACACAAATTGATGTCTTAACATCAAGGCGCTATTCTGCTTCCTCGTGAGAATTCTGCACGTCTCTTTCATCTGCCAAGAGCTGCAGCGCACCCGCAGTGCAGCCGTGGAGACCCCAGGGGGAGCTCCCGGGATACTGGTGCGGCGCCGGCGACGCCGTTGTCCCGGCACCCCGCCTTCGTCGTCATCGATGAAGTCAGCAAATTCATCCTCCTCCTCATCTATGTCTTCGTCAAGCAGAGCAGCCGCACGACCTAACCTTGCCTCCTCATCCTCCTCATCGGCAAGCCCCTCTGTTGTGCCCAACCCACACACCGTCCCTTTTAGAGAATGCAAGCAAGTACTGCTTTGGAAGAGTCGAGGGCTTCCGGATCTAGGGCTTTACCGCGTAGAATTTATTTCCTCACGCACATTATCTCGCAACCCAGTAGTGTGAGCAACCCACACGTCCCAAAGTCAACATCGGAAATGTCGACCATTTAGTACGGAAGTTGAAGTCCAGGTGCATGTTTGAGGTAAACAGACATGCTTTCACCATAAACAGGGGGAACACAGGGGTGAGAGGGTCGAAAAGTAAAGAAGAGAGACGAAGCGAAAGGAAAGGAAAGAGGGTGAAAGAAAGGAAAGGCAAGTACAGAGGAAAGTGAAATGCATCAGTCACTGGCCTCCGAAGCCGTAAATGTCACGTGTTTGAATCGGCGTGCCCGCGCATAATGTTTGATTTCGTGCCTTTTCTGTGAGACACAAGCTTTCCCCATTTGCTGAACCACAACACAATACCTTGTTGGTGCCCTCCCCCTCTGGCTCCGTCGCTGCAGGTTCCTACCTCCCCCCTCCTCCTCCCCTCCCTCCGTCACTCTCTTGCTCCTTCCCCTGTCTGCCAGCAATTGGCACGGACTTGTTCAACTGCTTGTCTGTCAGTTCTGACATTTTAGCGTGTGCAGGCTCACTAATGCTTGAAAAAAAAATTCTCTAATCCCCGCTATGCAAGACTGGGCATGAGGCACTGGTTGGGCCCAGGAAAGCTTTGGTCGGGTGGCTCGTACCTTCATCATCTGGACCGAAGAGCTGATCCTTGAGGTGATCCGCAGCAGTCTTCCCATCCCCTGTGGATGCCGCCGTCACTTCACCCCGCTTCCTGATGCGTTTTCGCTCCGAGGGCCGAGGCCTCCGAATGCCCTATGGAATGCAGGGCCCAAAGTCAGTTCAGTTCCATCACCACCCTTCACAAGGCAGCCTTCACACCAGTTGCAGTTCCCCCGTTCAGCATGTACACTGCAAGGTCCAACCTCGGTCGCAGGGCCCCCAGCGACCATCCACATTACAGCCCTCATAATCGGCTGCAGTCTCCCCATTCACGTACGCAGAGGACCAGCCATTCAGGTTGCAGGTTCCCCAGTAACCCTGTGCCTTCTGTCCTAACTTCTACTACCATACTCAATGAGTAGCATCCTCGTACACACCCATAATGTAGTGTGGGTTGCAAATATCACACTACAGTTGCAGTCCCATTGTGTGGTTCACCATGTGTGGGTCAATTCAAATCGGTATCCCCATGACAGCAGTGCAGTCCCCTTGCTGCGATGCCACATTAGCACCCCGTACGGTGCTACTGAATACTTACTCCAAACAATGTTTGTAGTTGAGCAGTGAGCGCCTTGAGAACAAGCTTATTGTCGCTCTATTCGCAATGGAATCAATCCATGTTGCCCGTTCGTAATGTTCTTTTCCAAAGTCCTTAAGTACTTTCTCTTTCCAGCCCCGTACGCCCCCCCCCCCCCAAAAAAAGGAGTTAAAAGGTGGGTGAGGAAAAAAAGCACTCCTTTCCCCAATAACCATATTCTTGCTTCATTCCCATCTTCGGCCGGAAGAGAGACGTTAACCATATCACAGCTTTGCCTCAAAGTTTATGTAATCCACCCCTTGTTTCACTCACACCCCCCCCCCCCGGACACACACATGCGCGCACGCAAACAATAATGAAACACAATGAGAAATGACAAACCCCAAGGAGGAGAAAACGACAAATCAGGACAGAACTGTAGCAGAAAACACCACACCACACACAATGGTGAGAAGGAACATAACAAAGACAAACCCTGGAAGGATGCACCATTCTCGATGAGCTTGAATGACAAGATTCCATTTGAAAGGATGTGAAAGCACAACATTGCAAAAATTGCATAGCACTACAGCCTCCAATCGAATCTGCTGACACAGTGCAAACCCAGGCATCTTGAAGTTTACTATCTTCTGCTCAACACCAAATGCGAGTATGGCAACACAAAGCCCATGACCATATAATGAAACGCTCATTCATGACCTGCCCAAGAAGAAAGAGTTGACGTGAGAAGGCCTTCAAAAAGGCAGAAACTGATCTTGCAACATAGCACCTCCTTCACTCTCCTCCACAGAAAGGGCAAAGATGTTGGTTTGCAAATACAACAGTAGGCCTTCCCACAACAAACGAACCTGGTTCTCTTCCAGCAATTCATAATCCTCCTCCTCCAGCTGAAACTCGTCTCGCCGCCGTTTGTGCTTCTTTTTCCGGCGCTCCCCCTCACTGCCCTCACTTCCTTCTCCTTCCTCTTCCTCTTCCTCATCTTCTCTCACGATGAACTTGTCTGTGTAATCATATTCGTTCTCCTCCTCTTCCTCCTCTTCACTTGAATCCGCAGGGCCCTGCAAGTCAAACTTGAAAGTATTTGTAAGAAAGGGTTCTTGACAAAATGAGCTTTTGCTCAGCCGCTTAGACTGAGCCTCCATGGCTAAAGTTGGGCAGATAGAACAGAACAGCAAAGCTGCCAGACTTTTACAAGGGGCCACTGAGTGCATGACGAATGGCCTTTGATAGCATGCCCATCCGAGCAATTATGCAAACCCGGTTCACGATAACCGTCCTATGTCACAGTATGGTTTCTGCTCATCCACTACTGCGAAAGCCTCCGCAAAGTAACACCTCGAGTTTGGGTATCGCCTACACTATATATGAATGGCAGCAGTACAATGCTGGGGGCTGACCTCTTCAGCCTCGCCATCCTCTTGTCCTTCGTCCTCTTCGTCGCCACTCCCGCGGCCTTGCTTCTTTTTTGGACGGGGAAGATCCTCATCTTCATCATCTTCTCCTAAATTATCGTCATCTTCTTCATCTGCCACATCGTCAATAAATCTATCTCGGGCCATATTGAAGGTTGCTGCTTACACCAAGATCTAGCTATTGGTCAAACCCGACACTGGAATTCTGAAAAAGTAAAGTGAGACCCAACATCTCATCAAAGCCTTACTCTCTACTTTTATGTTTTAAATGCATCTTCAGAGAAACCTTGCGAATTGCAAGCAAAGGAGCTCCGGTCACTCCATGGTGACATCCGGGACCGTATCACTTGTGCCTTTACAACAGCTGGATCTGCGGGTTGCAGTCCGGGGAGTCCCTAGAGTCGGCCCGACTCCCGGACTCAGTCGGGACTCGAGGGTCCGAAGCAATTCCCCATGTCCTCCCGGATGAGAGGCAGGGGACCGATGATCGGTGACCGATCCCCCAACCATTTACTTATCATGAGATAGCAGGCCGTAGTGTTCCATCATGCGAGCATATCTCTAATTTGTACATTGCTACGGGTCATAATGGCAATTCAGATGGAGCTCCTCTCGTTTCAGTATACAGGGACTGTACCTAGTTGTTCCCGCCGCTGTTTTCCTCCTGCGCAAACCTATGGTAGACCGTCATATGAAACAGGTCATTCTTTCATCCCTGTATCGAAGACGACGAGGCAACAACTTCTAGGGGTCCAACTCCTTTGTAGAGCAAAAAACGATGCTCTGGTAAGAGAAGGTGCGCCGCGTTGGACCCTTTTGAAGTGCAATAAAACTTAGGTGGCGATTAGCCCGACTGGCATTGGATGTATACTTTGTGGCAAGGCAGCTCTGCGGGCTGATTATGGGTTACTAAGTATAGTCTTGTTACGTCTGTCACAACTCCATAAATTGTGCGGGCCACGGACTAAATCTGCCCCTTCGAGGCTTTGAAAGCTCGTTGAATGTGAGAAGTAAGGAGTCTGCATGGCTCCCCTTGCAGCATTGGCAGAGGGACGAAAAGCAAATCCTGAAGAACTATACAAAGCTGGGAGTGAATATCTGCAAACGCTCGGCTTTTCCAATAAGGCTGAGATTGGCAGAATATTGGATGTGGCAATGAATCCCAGATCATTATTTTCGGGATCCCGGGACAAACGGAGGAACGCCAACGTGAGTTGTAAGATTCCCAAAAACGCCTCTGTATCAAAAGAAGTCAAAAGTGGTAGGGTTTTTTTCTTTTTTTCTTTTTTTTTTTTTTTTTGGCTTTATTTTACCATCTGCCGGTTCCAAGCTATTGCCTTCCAGCCGATTCATTCACACTTTCTAAAATTGGCCTAGCAAGCAATGTAAGGAATGCAATTACGTTTGGGCTGGTTCACAGACGCGATAACTAGCCATGGGAATATTACGTGCAAGAAACACAGAGTGGCGAGACATGCAGTGACCACCTGAGTATATACAGACCAAATTTCTACGGTTGCGGTATGTAGGCTCGGCTGCTAGACGTTGAGGAGGACATGCAGCCTGTGGTGGCATTCCTGGAAAGCAGAGGTCTATCAAAGGAGCAGATTCTGCGGGTATGCTTGCGATTTGTGTCCCATGCAATTTGTGCCCCATTACTGCTCCCCGTCTCCCTCCCCTCTTCTCTTTCTCTTTTTCCCCTCCTCCCCAAAACACACACGCACACACACACACACACACACACACACACACACACACACACACACACACACACACACACACGCATGCACTCTCTCTCCCTCCCTCCCTCCCTCCCTCCCCCCCCCCCCACTCTCTCTCTCTCTCCGTCTCTCTCTCTCTCTCTCTCCTCGCGCACACATCCCCCCCCCCCTCTCTCTCTCTCTCTCTCTCTCTCTCTCTCTCTCTCTCTCTCTCTCTCTCTCTCTCTCTCTCTCTCTCTCTCTCTCTCTCTCTCTCTCTCTCTCTCTCTCTCTCTCTCTCTCTCTCCCCCCCCCCCCTCCCCGGGCCTGCCTGTCTGTCTCCGCCCCCCCCTCTCTCTCTCTCACACACACACACACACACACACACACACACACACACACACACACACACACACACACACACACACACACACACACACACGCACACGCATGCTCGCGCACAGGCACACATCGTGTGTGCACAGCCATGCACGGATGCGTGTAGGCACAATCGCTTGGGGGGAAGGGGGCATGTGTGGCCTTCTCCAAGAAAGGGGTGCAACTTGAGCAGAGGAAGATGCGTGATGGGGCTTACAGGTTGCACAGACACCGGATGGGCTGCACCTATGCTATCATACATTTTGTTGCTTGTGGTTTCCGGCTGACACGCCGCGTATTACTCCAAGTGTGAGATACTGGGCATCAAGTTGCTGCATTAGTGATCTCCAGCCAGGAAATCTTTCACATGCGTAATCGAGACCAACCGTAGGCACATTGGGGGTTAAAGCACATGTCTGCATCCTCAAGCAGATTACAGTTTCCAGAGTGCCATTTCACCCTGTGGGTTTTTTGGGGGGGGGGGGGGGGCGCTAGCGGTGTGTCTTCACGGGTCTTCTGATATGTGTTCAGTTGCAAGACTGAAAATTCCGCTTATAGGCATCTTCTCCTCTGCAGGTGATCACTGTGCACCCTCCGGTATTGTGCTACGATGCTGAAACACGGTTGGCGCCGGTCTTTGACTATTTAAGCAGCTTAGGGATCAGAGACACCGCCCGCCTGATAGCCCAGAGGCCGAGCTTGCTCGGCCTTGATTCTGATAACAATCTGCGGCGCGTCGTTGGTTATCTCCAAGAAACCGGCCAGACCCCAGAACAGATCCAGGAAATGCTGGAGAAGAGCATCTGATGTCAACTTGTTCCCTGTGTTTTATCCTTTACTTGGGTCAGGAACTGCAGGGCGCCCCTAGCAACGTCCCATGCCCTCGTACCTGCGACTGAAGGGCGGAGCAACAAAATTTCTGCCCAGGATAGGTTTGGCGCATTTTTGGTGCTGTGGTTTCATGCTGGGAAAGAAGATGTCAAGCACCCCCGTATGGCACACAGCAGACAAGTGCATGAAGTTTCAGGCGCAGGATCTTTTATAAGTTGAACACCCTTTTGCAGCATTTGTTTTTGCGAATGATCAGAGCGTTCGACTCCTTCTGGTCGGAACTTCAGTACAGTTTGACTCCGCCTCGGACTGTTGGGTGGAGAAAATCGTCCTGTCCGGAGCGCCGTTTCAGGGGTCTTGTGCCTCGCTTAGGGTTGCAAGCAACTGTGGGTGGAGAGGTTGTGCAATGAACCTGGCCCCGCAAGGGAGACCTGCCCGGGTATTCTTAAGGCTCAAAATCCTGAATTGATTGATACGCTCTTGTAGCGGGGCCACCTGTCACGTGGAAGAAAAGGCAGAGCTTTGCTTCATATGAACATGTCCCGGGTGTGATTAGAGCTCCTAGACTCCAGGAAGTCCGTAGAAGCTCTGTTTGTGGGAGAACATCCTCCCTTGATGCATCCAGCCTGGGTGCACCTCTGGTCAGCCGGTCTCACTGCAGACTGCACTGTGCTCGTACACACACACATATGTCGAGATCCAATGCGGATGCTTTGGGTCGGAAGCTGCTATGGAGTCGTTGCATCAGAGGCCCGAGACTGAGGATGAGACCCGTTGCATTGCTCAGATGGACCTTGTGTTGTGGCAGGCCTGGGGTTGCTGACGGAAGAGGGACTTTGTTGCAGAGGACATGGCATTGTCTTGCAGAGTGGGCATGGCCTTTTGTTGGCATAGTGGATTCGGCCTTGTTGTGCGAGGAGGCTTAGCCTTGTGATGTAGAAGACCAGGGCCTTCGTGTTGCAGGAAGAAAGAGTCCTTGTGTCTGAAAGATGAGGCGGCCCTGTGTGGCATGGAGAAGAAGGTCCTCATTGATTTTAGCATACAGGCATGGGAAATAGCCATGTGCTGATTGTATACAGTGTGAGTGTGTGTGTGTGTGTGTGTGTGTGTGTGTGTGTGTGTGTGTGTGTGTGTGTGTGTGTGTGTGTGTGTGTGTGTGTGTGGTGTGCGTGCGCGCGTGCGCGCGTGTGTGTGTGTGTGTGTGTGTGTGTGTGTGTGTGTGTGTGTGTGTGTGTGCGTGCGTGTGTGTGTGTGTGTGTGTGTGTGTGTGTGTGTGTGTGTGTGTGTGTGTGTGTGTGTGTGTGTGTGTGTGTGTGTGTGTGTGTGTGTGTGTGTTTTTAGGGGGGGAGGGATAGCCTGGTACCATGAACCTAGGAGTTAGACGCGACACTTGCTCCGCTTGTCCCCTTTCCCCCACTCCCACCCCTGCAAGCTTTAAGAGCAAAACAGAGAAGTCTACATCCGTCCAGTTACTAGAGGCGAGATGAGGGAGAGATGATAGGAAGCAGCTAGCACAAGGAACAGGAGATGAAAATGGAGCGCACATTGACGAAGCAGACAACAGGTCAGAGGTCGTCCTGGCAAGAAACAATCGCAGTGAGCGGGTGCCCCAGGCAAACAACATGTTAACAGGCCGAAACGTGGGTGCACAGGTCCAACAATAGGGAGGGAATCATTTCTACAGTCTGAGTTCTTTGCCAACTTATTTGCAACACGTGTCATCTCACCAACTGCCTCTGACGGGTTGGGGGAAGGGGGGGGGGGGGATTGCGCACCTGGGCCCCACATATTGCGAGGTGCTGAAGAGCCATACGAACCCCGGAAGAAAACCCGCAGACGGGTGACTGCACTCCGTTAAACCTGCGTGCTGCAAAACGTGAGCTGTGCAACGAAAGAACCTATGATAAGAACTTGGCTGCGCACGGGCAAAGTGGAGGTGTGGTACTAGGATCACGCCACACACGCGATATCAATGCCCGTCAAGGAAGAAAGTGTGGAGAGGCCTAGTACTCGACACACCCGACGCTGGCTCGTGGTTCTCCTCTACCGGCCCTGCCTCGGCCCGCCGGTGGAGGTGTGGTTCGCCACTGTCCACTTTTGCTGTCCAACCCTAGACATAAGAGGGTTTTAGGGGCTTCTATTCTAAAAATGAAACATATCTTCAGCGCAAACCACAAATCCTACATGCTGCTACGCGGAAGCAAGGGTCCGCTGCGTATCCTTGTAGCATATATCAGTGTGACACCATGCAAACATCCATCATCAACATCGCAGGAGGACGTTTAGTATAAAGAGTGAAGCCCATCCTAACCGCACACCATAAATCCGGCATGCGGGTACGTGGAATCTAGGCGCCAGAGACGAAAGGTGATAGTGAAAAACTCTCTGGAATGTGGCCAAACAAGACATGGTGCGAGCGACACGAAACGGAAAGAGGGGGGGGGCTGGGAAGTAGGGGGGGAAAGAAGAGGGAGGGAGGGAGGTGGGTGGATTTGCCCCAAAACACGCACACCCGTCGTAAGCACAAGCACAGTGCGTATACAGTGGGGAAGGGGAGAGGATATATGCCACCACACCAAGGTCTTACCCAGGGCTTGGAGACGACTTTAGGAGATATCCTGTCAGAGCCAAGAGAGACCGTTGGACAAGAACGAAAACCTAAAGGACATATACCAAAGTAGGACGTTGTTTATGGAACAGCCTCCCGAAGTCCAGAGAAAGGGGCGTTTTTTCTGGTACAACCCCACCGAAAACCACCAACAAATGTTAAGTACCGTCAAACTAAAGAAGGAGAACACATGCCACTCTGCAGACAATGTAACGGTGTGAAGCCCCGTGAAAAAAACATCACACTCCCGCCGGGCAGTCACGCAAGCACGGGCTGTTGGGATCCTTCCCGGTACGAGAACTGCAGTGAGCTCAGTGGTAAATCATGTGTTCTCCCCATCCTAAGGAACACTTTCCTAAAATGACATTAGGAACTCCAAACTTTCTCCTTGGCTCTACAGAGGAAGGGGGAGGAATACGCGGAGAGCTTGAAGAGAGGACCCATTTTCCTTCACACATAGGGACCCCTACTGGGGACTTGCCGTCCTAACCTGTCTAAGTGTGAGAGTTTGCATGTAAGGGACACCGTCCCACAATGCTCAGATGATAGGCCTGAAGTGTATC
>KV908421.1:52500-110000 GCA_002005505.1 Botryococcus braunii
AAAAGCAGCACAGGGCTTCCCCTACTCCTCACAGGGGTGGCCCTGTCTCGCACAGTTGCCTCAACCCAATCAGCCCTAGGCACGGCAACTCTACATGTTCAAGCTCTATTGACTCTTTCAGCGCTCAGAGCGCCCCCTGCCTGGGCGTCAGTAGGTTTTTCCCTTCCTAACCCCTCATGTGACTCTTTCACCGCTTATTAGAGCGCCCCTGCCTGGACGTCAGTAGGGTACGCCCTAACCTCACACGTGACCCTTTTACCGCCTGGAACGCCCCTGCCTAGGTAGTCGTCAGCAGGTTACGCCCCACCCTCACAAGCCAGAAGCCCACATGTAGAGGAGCATCAGATGGCTTACCTTAGACTCGCTTGGGCAAGTATATCATGCACATCTGGGCACATACCGTCAAGCACTCCAAGTTGGAAACACTCGAAATCCCCTAATGACCTCAGTCCCCCAATGTTCCTTTCAACCAAGGGGGGGGGGGGGGAGGCGGTGAGAAGAGTCTTGAGGATTCCCTCGCCCGCGTTAAGCCCCTTTTGCAAGGACGGCCCATCATTCGTTGGCCAGAATGTTAGCACGGCTCGGTCTCTTGAGTACTCCAAAACAGTGCCAAGGACGTGGCACTATGACCCCAGCATTCTTACCTGCTCCTACAGGACTGGGGGACCCGGACACTAAGGGGCGAATGGGTACCTAGGCTCTCACGTTTTGGCTGCCCCGTTTCAAGGGTCCTGCTCCTACAGGACTGGGGGACCCGGAATTTAAGGGGCGAACGGGTACCCAGGGGCTCACGTTTTGGCTGCCCAGTTTCCAGGGTCTTGAGCAAACATTGACGACAGGGAAATAAGGTCCCAACTTCGACAAGTGACTCTAATCATTCACACCTGTAGATAGCTTCTGTACCCTCGATGCAGCATATACCCAACACTGCCCGCCTGCAGCAACGAACAATGACATCACCTATGTGTGTTGGATGTCCAAGCAATAGTCGCAGAGGCCAAGGGCGGTGTTGTAAAAAACACACTGCCCGCCTACATTCACAGTACACAGGGACTGGACCGGCTTTCATTAATTACGGAACTGCAACAATGACCCGATCAGGGGGGTCTAAACCATTCGCACGTTCTCCTACTTTCGTATCCGTCAGAAAAGTAAAAAAGAGCGCAAGGAGCTGCTGCATCGCTCTAAAAGAAAGTCTGCGTGCGCGAGTCAAGCAGATCACCTGCACCCCTAATGACCCAGGCCAAAGGAGGTTTTGAGTAAACCAGTGGAGCCAAGGACAACTACTTCATGCCCAGCATATGTACATGTAAGCCAGCCTTGAAGAGTTCCAAATGCCTCTCAAGCAACTCTGCAGTCCCTAACAAAGGGGGAGCTGCCGTACTGCTTCCCTAACACCCTTGGTGTTCTCGCATATAGACACCAGGCCCCAAATATTCCCCACCACAGCGCTTCCTTACTTTCTATTTCCATATACCAAGCTCACACAGTTGGAAGAAAGGAAGGCTGCACAGCTTCCTTAAAAAGACAGGCACGTGAATACATTGCTTTCGCACAGCAACATCTCAACGGCAGTGACTAGCCATTCATCTTAACAATATAACCAGCAGGTTGGGTGAGTCATTTTTTTCGAGGCACCCCAGAGGATCCACACATCGACTGCAAAACAGCAGCCAACACATGGGCCGGCATACGGGTTGGCAAATGGTACGGAGCCTCTGGTCTATGATTGATATCTAGTATGGGGGCAATGGCCACACAGGACTGTTTTACGTAACGCCAGTGAATCACGTCAGTTCAACAGTCACCGAGCGTGACAATGATGTCACCCGGTCAAGATGCCAGCAATCCGCAGCCTTCGAATCTGGGCTTGCATATGTGGAGGCCCCCCACAAACCGCCTAGCTCAGCAGTGACCCTGGGGTTTGCAGCGCTCTCAGAATAGCACAGTGCATTTGAAAACCATAAACCCCCCTCTCCTGCAGAACTCGGCATGACCCTCTTGCCAAAAAAAGCTCGAGAGCAGCTCATTCCACACCACACCAGATGTGGAGTGCATGCTTCATATCTTCAGGGCTCGGGTGCAAGGTTCTTATTTTTAACCTTCACGGAATGCAGGGAAAGTTTTGCAGGATTATCCTCCTCAAGTCCTGCCTCTCTGCACCTTGGAAGAGCTCGGGGTAAGTGATATCATGTCCCACGACCCTCTGCATGCTCAAAAACACCCTTACAAAGGCCCCATTTTCACATGGAACGGGTCTAGGAGGTAACGGGAAGAGCATTGCAAAGTAGCCAATTCTAATGGGACAGTGAACCTCCTCCCAACCCCAGCAGCCGTCTCCTAATCCAGGTGAGTGGTCAGGCCAGTGTAAATGACAAACACAGTTGAATGCAACAGCTACAATTTGTGTGTTGCCCAGGACAAGAAATAAGCTGCTGTGACAGACAGGTGGTGGGACTGAGCCAATGTGAATCACAAGAGCTCATTCCCAAAGAGAACAGAAACGTCTGGACGGCACATTCCTAACACAGACAAACTTGACAGCATGACCGCCCCTCTCTCTGGAGCAATCATGGCCAAGACATCTTTCAAGCTGGTCAAAACCCTTGCCCGCACACAATGCATACCCTCACCCTGCATTTGTCTATATGTCCGGGCAAGGAGTTTGGGGGACTTGGGACACACAAAAACCCCGGCAAGCGTGGTACTGGCTCAAAGTTGCCCCTTGTCGGCTCCTTTAAAAAATTCTAGGGGTAACACCCCCTGGCTGCTGCATACAATGCAATTTGCTGGTACAAATATCCTGTATGCCCTGCTCAAGTGCTGGTTCCTAGACCCTTTCAAACTTGGACGGGAGTCCAACCGACCATTAAATCCTTGGGTAGTTGGGTGCTGAAATCAAATGCTTGTGGCCGGCCTGTCATAAGGTCGCCGCCGGCCGCCTCACCGAGTCCGTTTCTGATCAGGAACACATCTGGGAGCTGATTCTGCAGGTGAGCGCCGTTTGATTGAACGACTTTTGCCGGAACACAAGGATTCATCTGTTTTCCCCCAGCCTGCTCCCCACATCCTGCTCATGTCAAGGGATTTCAAATCACACATAATAGAAATGAAGCATGTTGACACAACACCGAGCTGAAGCAACCCCCCAAGGTTCCCCATCCTCCTTCCTGTCTCATACCTCCTGTATAATCAACATAGTTACACAAGTCACTGCATGCTCGACTGAACAGACAGCTTCGCAGGTGGCCCAATTGCCTCCATCAGCCTTGAGCCGTGAGTCTGGCATGAACCTAACAAGCCCTTCTGTGTTGCAACTGCTGCTTCATCCCCAGGCAATAACACATGCGAAAACTGCTGGCATAACTGCTGCTAACTGCTTCATTGCGGACATCCACTTCCCCTTCACTGTGGACTATCGCGGATCCCGCACCAAGCAAAACGGCTACCGAGCCCAGTTTCGGTACTTCCCTATCAATATTTCGCAGAGGCTTGACGACGATGGAACTTGCTTCAGGCTTTCCAAGGCAGGAACAAACATGAAGGGGATTCACCGGACGAGCGATCCGAGGACGAGACATTCGTTTGTGCCGCGCATGCCAGAGAACCCACATCGTCTGAAGGGTTAGAACAACGCCTTTGACAGGAAGTGAGGGACGTCGATTCGGAGGATCCAGAATCCGTGCACAAGGAGCTCCTGGTACCGAGTGCGAAACGCTGCGACAGAGAGCAGGCTGCCTCCGAGATACTAAATGGCACTTCAACATTTGACTCACCAGACTGGTCAAGCGCCATCAAAGTGTCTGGTGCGTTGCTGCATAGGGGCGATAAGTAACCATCCCCCGTCATAATGTCGTAATCCTCGCAGATGAAACTGCTCAAAGAGTCGCCGATTGCCGATACAAAACTTTCACCTGTGCCAAAGAACTTGGGAAATTAATTCCAGAAGCCCGTCGGAAGTTTTATTAGTCTGTTCCATGTCAGCGGACAAGCGGCCGCTACCGAGAACTACGTGTCTTCTCAACTTTCTGTACACGCCACTTTTAAAGAAGTGAGCAATTTGAATAACCTAAAGCGCTCGCTCCTATCTGAGGAGCGGGCATTGCACAGACACACCCTGGCAATTCAGTGACAGCCCCCACCAAGGATAGCAACCCCTTCGCCTCAAAGTCCAAAACTCCAAGACCCCGACTGGGAAATTGGCTATCCAGGATATGACGTAAGATCAGGATGCAACCAGACTAGCTTGCAACAAAATCCTTCTGCAATTTACCAGTACCACTACTGCGCATGTGTCGGCAGATGTGCGCACACTGGAGAGAAAAATCATCGCTGCAAATCGCTAGACATTACAAAACGACGCATATTATACACAAACGTTGATGCTTGTTTCCTAGGCGTGTCGAGGAAATGCTGACGAACTTTGACGGTTCGGCGGTCGCACCGGCAGTTTGAGCAGATCCTGCCGTGTAGTGAGAATTCAACTGATCTTGAAACCATTTTAACATGGCTGGGCTTTTATCCAGCTTTAAAAAGCAAGGTGGAGACGCCTTCTCATTGTCCAAGGAATCGAACAGAAAGGAGTGCGGCGCATCCATTCTTCGTCGATAGCCCCACCAAGTTTCCCAGTTTCACGCTAAAGCACTGCTGTCACAAAAATTACCAACATCGATTTGGAAATGGTAGTTATTTCCAAAACAATTTTGTGTTTTGCGAGTGCAGGTCGCCGACTTGTACTCTTCGCCGCTGCCTGCTAAACACGTTTGACCGTACCCGTAGTATTCATGGAGCATCCAGGCTAGTAAAATTATTTGTCATAATCCGGTACCAATTTTCGATCTATTTGCCACATAGATGGGAATTCTCCTGATTTTGATCATGTTTTCGTGCGTTGATCAAACGGGGAAGGAGTCACGTGCAAGTTGCCATTGCGCCCCCTGTTCAATGTCCTTCGAAATACTACAAATGCATAAGTCCATCATTAGGCTATGCCCGGTGTTTCTAGTGGGAAACGTGGGCCGAGGGCCCCCAAATCTCCCAGATGTTTCACTCGGGGCCTTCGTCTCCCTTTCCCAAGGGCAGTTGAAGAAAATTACGCCTGTCACCAACCTTGCATCCGTCCAGTCTGCACAAAAGCGCATGAGAGACTCAATTTTCTGACGAGGGATCCGCCACGTTTTTTGAGGGACCTACGTCGTCCTCATTAGACCTTCCTTCCTACCGAGGATGCAATTTCCATCCATCCTTCTTCCCGAATGACTGGTCCGAGCAAGAACTTTTCTGCATGGGCCCCCCTGATAGAGGAGTATGTAACCGCCTTTCCCAGGGTCTCAAGACACATGCTTTCGTTTTACCTGCCGTCTGCTTCAATATGTTTGCCAAACATCCGATATCATCTACCACATTACCATTCATTAGGAGCGTAACCTTATATTGTATCTGAATTATATGTGCCATTCACAACCCATCAGTGAAGATGCAGCCCATACTGCTCCTTTCAGAAAGCACTCCTTTCCTACAGAAACACAACTTTTTAGAATTTAGAGTGAAGCTTAGCCTAACCGCACTATTCTGGGTTTAGAAGTGATAGTGTGCCTCTCCCAATACTTCCTTCCGTCCTTCCTTCCCACTCGAGTTACAAGATATCACTCTATCGAACACCTGGAGCAACGTCCGGAGGTGTTGTTGACGTGACAAACAAGCTCCCCCCCCCCCCTCTCATGCTCTCTCTGGCTCGCTCGCCCTCCCTCTCCCCCCCCCCCCCTCTCTCTCTCTCTCTCTCTCTCTCTCTCTCTCTCTCTCTCTCTCTCTCTCTCTCTCTCTCTCTCTCTCTCTCTCTCTCTCTCCTCTCTCTCTCTCTCTCTCTCTCTCTCTCTCTCTCTCTCTCTCTCTCTCTCTCTCTCTCTCTCTCTCTTGTGTGTGTGTGTGTGTGTGTGTGTGTGTGTGTGTGTGTGTGTGTGTGTGTGTGTGTGTGTGTGTCCTCTCTTTCCCCCCTTCTCTCTATCTTTCCCCCCTCTCCCTCTCCCCCTTCTTCTCTTCACTCTTGATTATAAGTGATCTGGTGTACTGGGCGCTGTTTCCTCCATATCTGACTCTCATCCCCCGAGGGCCTTCGCCCCGCCCCCACCTTTTCCTCCTCCGTGCTTCCCCCCCCTCCCCCCCTTAAGAATGAAAAGTTATCGGACACCATGCATCCTGCATGCGGGTAAGCAAAATCCAGGGACCATAGACAAAAGATGATAGTGGAAAAACCTAGGGGCATGGCAAGGAAAGGTACGGAGGCAGTGCCACAAAGGGTGGGAACGCACAAAAGAAGGGGGGCAAGGGTAGTGTTGGCATTTTTACAGACCAAAATTCTGCGAAACTACGGATCCGTAGAAAAATCCGTATGTGTGTGTGAGTGTGTGTGTGTGTGTGTGTGTGTGTGTGTGTGTGTGTGTGTGTGTGTGTGTGTGTGTGTGTGTGTGTGTGTGTGTGTTTTTATTTTTCCATTTGCTACGGAGTGAAGTACAGATGGTCCGGTGAGGTACAAGTTTTTTGTGTACGGCGGGTTTGAAATTGTACAGGCAATACTGCATTTCACTCAAGATTTAGTACATTCAAGAAAGTTAAAATGGAAGAATAAGTCCAAATGACACTAGAGAACCTGTGAAAGGTTATGGGCAATCGGCTTTCCCTGTACAAAGCAGACAGGTCGTCAATAGACGAAGTTACTCCAGCTACAGTCCGTACGACTGTCTGCTGAGTGCCACACACAACTGTCGGACAAGACTAGCATCTGGTGATGCCCAGCATCTTTCACAACCAGTTCCGTTACATCATTATCTTGTACACAAGCACCGATCAAGCAATCACTAGATAAGGCTCTAGACGGCTACGTTCAAGTACATGCCTATACTCCCTGAAGTCACTGTCCCTTATCTGTTTGAGTGACTACAGGGTACACTAAGCTTGTTCACTCTCACAATAGCAACAATGATACAACACACACTGCCGCACCGTACCTGTACAAAGCAGACAGGTCGTCAATAGACGAAGTTACTCCAGCTACAGTCCGTACGACTGTCTGCTGAGTGCCACACACAACTGTCGGACAAGACTAGCATCTGGTGATGCCCAGCATCTTTCACAACCAGTTGGTATTCACTCCGGTGGGGCAGCCTTAAGAGTTCATCCGACAAACGTGTGATCTAGATAGGATTGTACCTTATGTTCGAAAACGTCCAGAATCTGCCGTGTCTCAAGGTACCTTATGTTCTCAATGGACCCATATCCTAATAGTGCACACATGAAGATCACTTAAAGCACAAGGCATTCAATAATAATGTTCAGAACTCAACACTTCCCCTTGCCTGCATGCTTTAAGTGTATCTTCTCAAACCTAGTGAATCACGATGACCAACAAACACGGGCTTGGCAAGTGGCTTGGTCATAATGTCAGCCACATTGCGTGCAGATTCCACATAGAGGATATCTACCTGCCCAAGTGCCATAGCTTCCCTAGCGTAGTGGAAGCTTACTGCAACGTGCTTTGTGAATTTGGAATACAGGGGGTTCCGTAAATTAGAAATGCATCCTTGGTTGTCACAGAAAATTTTGACCCTCCAAGGTGCAGCCCCTATCTCTTCCAAGAAGCCCCTTAGCCAGTTGGCTTCCTTCACAATATGGCCAGCTGCCATAAACTCAGCTTGCACAGTTGAGGTAGCAACTGAGCTCTGCTTCTTGCTTCCCCAAACCACGGCACTACCATAGACTGATAGAACATAGCCAGTGGTGGAATACCTGTGGTCCAGGTCCCCAGCATAGTCGGCATCAACATAGCCTTCTAGCTCAGGGCCCTTTCCACCCAGAGTAAGAGCTAACTCTCTGGTATCTCTCAAGTACTTCAGCACTCGAATGGCCTCATTCCAGTGTGAGGTAGTGGGTGTCATTCTATACCTTGACAACACTCCAACAGCCTGAGAAATGTCAGGCCGGGTCGTATTGGCTATGTACAGTAACGATCCAATTAACTCGCAGTATCGATGACCAGGTGGCAGAGGGGTACCAGCCCCATGTGACATACCATCTGAGGACTCGGGTCTGCTGCTAGCCACGAAGTCCTTGGACATGGGGGTATCAACCCCACGTCCATCATCAGCAACGCCAAACTTCTCCACAAGAGCATCAATCTTGGGAGTGCAACTCATGGAAATAGTGCCCTGAACTCTATTGCGTAGGACCTGACACCCCAGGAAATCATTCACCTCTCCCAAATCATGGATGGTGAAGTCCTTCTTCAATAACTCTTTCCCCCACTCAATCTCTGCAACCACTCTGGCAACTATGAGAAGATCATCGACATAAACAAGAATAAACGACAGATTACCATCAGGGGCCCTCCTGATGTATACCCCAGCGTCGCTCTTGCACACACTATACCCCATCACGCTCAACTTGTCGCTCAAGGTCTTGTGCCAAGCCCGTGGGGCTTGCTTAAGACCGTAGAGTGCCTTCCTGAGCTTGCACACAACTCTCGTGTTGCCATTCTCAAATCCTGGTGGTTGGGTTACATAGACCTCTTCCTCCAACTCCCCATTGAGAAAAGCTGTCTTGATATCCACTTGGTGGATCTCAAGATTTTGTGTGGCAGCCACTGCCAGCACAGCTCTCCTAGCACCATAGCTGCTGGTAGGTGCAAAAACCTCACCAACATCTATACCAGGAATCTGTCTGCAACCCTGGGCAACCAATCTTGCTTTAAACCGAGTGACATTCCCATGTGCATCGTTTTTTGTAGAAAAAATCCAATGAACAGGGATAACTTTCTGCCCATGGGGTCTTTCCACATACTGCATAACCTCATGGGTGTCTAAAGACTCCATCTCCTCTTGCATTGCCTGCTGCCAAAACTCCCACTGAGGTGAGCGCTGGGCTTCCCTCAAGTTTGAGGGCACGTGAACTTTTCCCAACGTGACAGAAGGTACACTCTGTACCTTATGCTGTGGTGCAGCAGGGCTGTCAGCCTTACTGATGCTGTTCCCTTCTCTCTCTCTCTCTCCCTGGTTGCCAGAATAAGGTACATTATGTACCTTATGCTGGGACTGGGCAGTACTGCCGGGATTATCTGATTCCTTCTCAAGTCTCTCTCTCTCTCCTTGACTACTGGACTCATGTGCAGCACCCTTACATTCTCGCACCTTCCGCAATGCAGAGGGGAGCAGCAGCTCTCTCTCTCTCCTGGACTCACACTTGGGCACACTACCCAGACTTGCCTGAGCTGCGCCTACAATGTCAGCCTGCACACCATAAGCATGACTAGCCAGTGACTGGGATTGGGCACCAGCTTCCCCTACTGCTGGCATGTCTAACCCACTGCTCTCATCTCTTACATCTGCACCGAACATAGCCTCGACTGTCTCAACCTGCCCCTGCATATCAGGGAGACCAACCATGTTTGGCTCACTCACAATTGCCTGACCTGGGTCAGGGGCATGCAATGGGATGTCAGAATGCTCTCTCCTAGCCACGCGCTGTACATAACGCTGCTCCCTTGTAAGGGTGGTCCCTGGAGGAAGGGGAATTTGTGACTTCCCCTGCATTCGCAACCCCTCTTGTACCTTCTGCATTTTTTCTACCTGGGATTGAGTTTCTACACCCCCCCTGGCCAGATTCTGCATATGCTCAAGCACCGACCACGAGTGCTGAGATGGTTCTGGGGTCCCAACAGTAGAATCCAGGCTGGTGGGGTTTCCTTGGTCATGTGCTGCTGTGGTCCCGTCTCCAGACTGATCCCCAGCACAAAGTCCAGAGGTCCCAGGAGCCCCAGTGGAAAGCGTCTCCACTCCATGGTCATCCTCCTCATCCCAGAACGTGGGTGGAGCAGCAGAGGGAATTGCTTGAGGCGTTGCCAGATTCTCACTGCCAAGGGGGGGTGATATCCTAGAATCATAGACAGACCCAGGCTGGACCTTTGATAGACCCACTCTCTCAGCCCCCCTCAAGTGCTCGATAAAGCTGACGTCCCTACTCTCCTTCCACACTCCATTCCCCACGTACACACGATACGCTTTAGACTGGGGACAATAACCAGTAAACATCCCAGGGATGGTCTTGGGCCCAAAAACAGACCTTTGGCCACTGGGAATGTGCACATGGGCTACACAGCCAAACGTGCGCAGCACAGACACATCAGGTTTGACACCAAAGAATAATTCCATGGGGGTCAGGGACCTGCCTGAAGTAGGACCCACATTGTAGAGGAGGGTAGCTGTCTCAAGCGCCTCCTTCCAAAGGGAGGGGTCTGCTGCAGCATGGACCAACAGAGTCCTTGTTCGCTCCTTCAGGGTCCTATTCATCCTCTCCGCCACCCCATTCTGCTGAGGCGTGTAGGGCGCTGAGGACTCCATCTTAGTGCCCTGCTGAGCACAAAACTCTTTGAATTGCTGGTTCAGGAACTCTGAACCCCTGTCAGTCCTCACACACTTCACAACCGTGCCTCGTTGGGTCTGCCAAAAACGGAGCAGGTCTATCACAGCCTTTGGGATGCAATCCTTTGACTTCACAGGCAGGGAGGCAACTTGGTGTGAACTTTCATCCACTACAGTGACCCAATATCGTTCACCTGTGATGGCAGGAGGTGATATGGGACCCACAGTATCCACATGGACTCTATCGAGTGGGTGATGTGCAGGCCTGGAAGATACAGGGAAAGGAGGTCTGGAGTGTTTCCCTTGTATACACGATTCACAGTGCTTGGGGCACTCAGAGCAGGGAGCAAGGGAGATATTGATTCCTGTAACCAGATCTTCCTTGGAGAACCTCTGCATGCTGCTGGCACCAGGATGACCTAACCTAGCATGCCACAGAGATCTCTCGCTACACACGTGTCCTTTCCTAAGATGAGACGCCTCAGCCATGTGATCAATATGTCTGCAGCCAACTTGCTGCCCTCTGACAGGACTAACAAACTCCAAAAAAAACAGACCTCGTGCGCGGGTGATATCTCCACACCACCCTTCAGGTCCCTTCATGGCTGTGTAACCACCTGCAGTGTCAGTCAGGAAAGATGCTCCATCCTGAATTGCACCAGTGACTGAAATGAGGTTGGTATGCGCAGAAGGAACACACTGCACATTGTGCAGCCAGAATACTTCGTGCCTTGCATTCACAAGGCATACAGACCCAGATGCAATGATTCCTCCCTTGGCGTCTGAGGTTGCCAAGTGCAGCGGAAGAGGCTGTCTATGCATAACTGGATTATGGAGCAATGAGAGATCATTGACTATATGCACAGAGGCACCACTATTGTAACGAGAATCGAACCCGCGACTGCCCAGTCGCTAGGGGACATCGTAACATCTTGAAAAGAGGTACGATCCAGGTCTTCGATGGAATTCTAAGCGGCTTATGTACCCGAGCCGGACCGGGGTCGCCAGGCCCGATCCGCTCGCACGTTACACTCTCCCCCGCTTAGACCACAATCGTCCTCGATTGTGCTCTTCCCGTCGGATCAGCCTAGACTCGCGTCCCATACCACGAGCCAAGGCAACCCGACCGACCGGTCAGGACGCGCGTCCCATACCACGCGCCATGGCGATCACGTGAAGCATCCCTCGGATAACTCCACCAACTCCGGATCATACGGACCCTGGAATCTCATCCCCCCTTACGGGCAAGTCCGTTTTCCCGAGTCTCGCGCGACGGGGAAAAATCAGCCCTCGTCGCCGATACCAAGTGTAACGAGAATCGAACCCGCGACTGCCCAGTCGCTAGGGGGACATCGTAACATCTTGAAAAGAGGTACGATCCAGGTCTTCGATGGAATTCTAAGCGGCTTATGTACCCGAGCCGGACCGGGGTCGCCAGGCCCGATCCGCTCGCACGTTACAACTATCTATTAACCAAGATGTGCTGCTAGCTCCATGCGAAGTTGGGGCAAGCACATTGAGAGAGATAAACATCGCCTCACCAGAAGGAGGGGGTGGAGGTGGTAAATGCCACCCCGGAAACGTGTGTTGACTTGTTGGATAGTTATATGCTGAAGGAGGTCCAGGGCTGGAAGCGGATGAAGGCGGGCCACCCCGGCCAGATCCATGGTCCCACCAGGCTTGAGGAGACGACTGTGGGCCTCCCTGGCCCCAGTAAGCTGCAGGCCCAACGCTTGCCGCTTGCATGTTTTGATGCAGAGCCTGCAGCTGCCTGAGCGGTCCGCAGTCAGTCATGAAGTGGCCCTTTGCCTTGCAGAAGTGGCATGTAAGCTCCTCTCTGGGCCTTCTTGCCCTGCCAGGTCCACGCCCCCTGCCACCAAAAGTAGTTGCAGAGGGGCCAGCGGGAGGCTGTTCGTTTGCTGGTAGTGCTGCTCCAACTCCCGGTACTGCTCCCACTCCTGGTGCAGCTCCAGCGCTTGATGACGCTCCAGCTACCCCCCAGAGGGACCAGCCACTGCTGCAGCTGCCATGGCCTGAGGTGTTCCCTCTGCAGGTGGGTCCTTGTACCCACGGCTGGCTGCGGCGCGCAGGATTCTTTGAATCAGCTCCAATGGCGGCTTGTCGGTTGCCATAACCTCCAGGGACTCGAGCCTCAGCACAGGAGGGAGGCCCTTCACCATCAGCTCCCCAACATTGTGGTCCAAGAGGATGAACGCGTTGTTTCTGAGACTTGTAGCCAGATCCATCATTCTGTAGAGGTAGACCTTGAGTGTCTCCCCTGTCTTGATGCCCTGCTCCATTTCCTTGTACCACTCAAGGTTGATGTCTTGGTTGCTCCCTCCAGTGTGACTGTTCTTCACCCACGCGATGAAGTCGAACGCTGCTTTGTGGCATGAGATCTGAGAATGCCAGATGACTGGAACTGACTGGATCAGCCACTGCTTGATGGCTGAGTTCTCCACCGACCCTGGCATTGGCCTCTCCAAAGCCGCTCTGACCCCCTTGGTGTTTGCGCACGCCTCCAAATTTTCATACCAAAATTCAAAATTGCGCCCTCCATCATCAAGCATGACAGTCATCTTTGGATTAGAGGTATTGGGGATGTAGGCTGCCTTGTCAATCTCCACCTTTGGTTCTGCAGTGGCTGATTGTGTCCCGGTCATAGACTGCCCTGGAGTGGCCCCACTGACTTCTCCAGGTTGAGACATTGCTGTTTCACTGCTACTTTCCTTTTCTTTGCCCCTTTTTGTCATACTATTGTCACTTCACCAGCCAAACTTACTCATAAACTTCTGGAATGCAGCAATACCCTACAATTCCCTCCATGTCATGGAAATTTACCAGCCAGTCTTGCACAGTAGTAGCAGATATGTTCCCTCAGAAGTTTGCGCCGGAGTCCGGCCCGACTCACTCAGTGCTTCTAGACAACGTCTATGAATGATAAAGCACAGCTAAAACTTCAATTATGAATTTCCCAGAAAGGTAAACTGTGAGTAAGATAATGGTCCTGGTACACTCGAGTTCCCTTGCGCCGCTGCGCCATGCTCGAGCTCCTTTGTTGACGCTTACGTCTGACCCATCCGTAGACGACCTTCACTCCTGCTTTTACTTGGCTCAGCTGGAAGGGCGTGGGCCATAACCTGTGAAAGGTTATGGGCAATCGGCTTTCCCTGTACAAAGCAGACAGGTCGTCAATAGACGAAGTTACTCCAGCTACAGTCCGTACGACTGTCTGCTGAGTGCCACACACAACTGTCGGACAAGACTAGCATCTGGTGATGCCCAGCATCTTTCACAACCAGTTCCGTTACATCATTATCTTGTACACAAGCACCGATCAAGCAATCACTAGATAAGGCTCTAGACGGCTACGTTCAAGTACATGCCTATACTCCCTGAAGTCACTGTCCTTATCTGTTTGAGTGACTACAGGGTACACTAAGCTTGTTCACTCTCACAATAGCAACAATGATACAACACACACTGCCGCACCGTACCTGTACAAAGCAGACAGGTCGTCAATAGACGAAGTTACTCCAGCTACAGTCCGTACGACTGTCTGCTGAGTGCCACACACAACTGTCGGACAAGACTAGCATCTGGTGATGCCCAGCATCTTTCACAACCAGTTGGTATTCACTCCGGTGGGGCAGCCTTAAGAGTTCATCCGACAAACGTGTGATCTAGATAGGATTGTACCTTATGTTCGAAAACGTCCAGAATCTGCCGTGTCTCAAGGTACCTTATGTTCTCAATGGACCCATATCCTAATAGTGCACACATGAAGATCACTTAAAGCACAAGGCATTCAATAATAATGTTCAGAACTCAACAGAACTCCTGACACTTTCAGCCTATCCATAATTACGGATTTACGATCATGATCCGTAGTAAGCTGTAGCATTGCACGGATTCGTAGAAAAGCAAAGCAAAAGGAGAGAGAGGAGAGAGAGAGAGGAGAGAGAGAGAGAGAGAGAGAGAGAGAGAGAGAGAGAGAGGAGAGAGAGAGAGAGAGAGAGGAGAGAGAGAGGAGAGAGAGAGAGAGGAGAGAGAGAGAGAGAGAGAGAGAGAGAGGAGAGAGAGAGGGAGAGAGGAGGAGAGAGAGGAGGGAGGGGAGAGGGAGGGGGGGGGGGGGGGGGGGGAGAGCCGTATCAACAGACTGCGAAAGACAGATGGGTGGGGAGGGAGAAGATGTCAGGCGAGGTCTTACCGGTTGCAGACGATCTGGACTCTGAAAAAGAAAAAGAACAGAAAAGTAGTATAAAAATACATCGATGGACGTGATTATGGAACCTCCGATATAGAAAGACAGAGAGAGTGGGCGGGAGAGAGAGAGTGAGAGAGTGAGGGAGGGGAGAGGGGGAGGGGGACAGAGAGGGAGGGAGGGAGGGATGGAGGGAGGGGGGGAGGGAGGGAGGGAGGAAGGGAGGGAAGGGGGGGGGGAGAGAGCGAGAGAGAGAGAGAGAAGAGAGAGAGAGAGAGAGAGAGAGAGAGAGAGAGAGAGAGAGAGAGAGAGAGAGAGAGAGAGAGAGAGAGAGAGAGAGAGAGAGAGAGAGAGAGAGAGAGAGAGAGGAGAGAGAGAGCGCGCGCGAGCGAGCGAGCGAGAGAGAGAGAAAGAGAGAGAGAGAGAGAGAGAGAGAGAGAGAGAGAGAGAGAGAGAGAGAGAGAGAGAGAGAGAGAGAGAGAGAGAGAGAGAGAGAAGAGGACAGAGAGAGAGGAGAGAGAGAGACAGAGAGAGAGAGGGGAGAGAGAGAGAGGGGGGAGAGGAGAGAGAGAGAGAGAGAGAGAGAGAGAGAAGAGAGAGAGAGAGAGAGAGAGAGAGAGAGAGAGAGAGAGAGAGAGAGGAGAGAGAGAGAGAGAGAGGAGGGAGAGAGAGAGAGGGAGGGAGGAGAGGGGGGGGAGGGGAGAGAGGAGGGGAGGGGGGGGAAGAGAGAGAGGGAGAGAGAGAGAGAGAGAGAGAGAGAGGAGAGAGAGAGAGAGAGAGAGAGAGAGAGAGAGAGAGAGAGAGAGAGAGAGAGAGAGAGAGAGAGAAGAGAGAGAGAGAGAGGAAGAGAGAGAGAGAGAGAGAGAGAGAGAGAGAGAGAGAGAGAGAGAGAGAGAAGAGAGGGGGCAGCCCCAGTATCTAGTCCCACTTTCCGGTACATTGGGAGTACTGAGACAGTCGCCAAGCACTGGAACATCAGTCTCCACCATTTTGGAAACCCTTCTAGAGGTTTTTGCATGTAAGGAAGCACATCCGATGATCATTTTGACATTTTCCCGTAGTTTATTTAGGCTGCTGAGGGAAATTTTGTTGGTTTCGGCTGCGACGCACACAGCACCCGGAAAACAAAGTTAAACAAGACAAAAGTTTGTTTGGGTCTTTGGCTTAGGGTTTAAAGTTTTAGGAATGCGGTTTGAGCTTGAATACATATAGCGCTGATGAGCGGACCGTTCTGGGGTACCGGAATGTGAACGAGATACTGGGTGTGGCCGGGGGGGGGGGGGGGGGGGGAGGAGAGGGAGAGGGAGGGGGGAAATGAGAGAGGAGAGAGGGGGCGGGAGGGGCGAGGGGGGGGGGGGAGGGAAGGCGGATTGGAGGGAGAGGGGGCCGGGGAAAGGGGGGGGGGGGGCGGGACACGCACACGCGCACGTTTTGGCTTCTTCTGTTAAGTGTTGGGGAGCCGAGGCAGACAACGGGGCGTAAACGCGCTTTCCTGATGACCTTCGTCACCTGTCGACCAGTGTTTACCACCTCTGTTCCTGGCCAGGAGCGCCGTCATGCAGGCACCCGCCTCCACGCATGGGAGGAGGGTCGCGACCTCTACATCGACATCGTTGGGTCGAATTCGTCGCTGCTCACTGCCACGAATCCGCGGCGCCACTTTGTGCCGATGGGGCCCCCGCGCGCGCTGCCCAGGGCTAGCAGACCCGCTATGCTGTCTTGCTGACACGTCAACAACCGCCCGTGGCCTTCCAAGCACTTCATTCTGAGACATTTGGAGGGTTGCATGCTGATGAACTGCCTCATGGAAGAGAGTCCAGGGACTTTTGAATGAGGCTCTTGTCGCAAATAGGAGATCTGGATGGAAATTTGGTCATGCGTAGGACCAATTTCATTATTCCGACTCCCGTGGGGCGCCCCAGCTGGCTGCTCGCCCGGTGTGAGTTGTAGGTTGAACATGTGGGTTTGAGCCGTTGAAACCTCGGGGTGGGCCTGTTGATCCCACTCTCTTAACGAAAAAGAGTACACGTCTCCAGAGAGTTTAATGATATTCCCAAGCCGACGTTCCCATTGCATCCGTACTACCCATCCATTTTGGCCTTTGCGATACGGCCCCGTGCGAACTACAGAGGGCGCAAGGGCGAATGCTTGGCGCAACCACGGACGGCGGTATGTTGAGGAAGTGTCACACACATTGTGTAGAGTGTCCAGGAGCATCGCGCCTGCACAAGCATTGGGGCAGGATATGGCAGAACTAGAGTGAACCTGTGGAGCTTCTATTCTGCACAGCGGCCGCCGAGATTGTCGTCAGAATTGAACCCAAGGGCATTCTGCTCTGACGGTTGTCTCTGAGGATGTGAACATTCACTCCGAGATTGAGAGCTTCGTTCCGATTTCCACTGGAGCGTCCAGCATGAGCTCGTGGGTCGTGTGACGTGAGATTCCATACTGAGTAGCATGTGTTGGAGGACAACCGTGTGATCAATGAATGTATGGAGCTTATTTTAGCGTGAGTGTGGCAACAATTGAAGAAACAACTAATGTTCACTGTACTCGCGGTGACAGTTGGACGATATCTGATCTTCTACTGGGGTAGCTGGAAATGTAGCTCGGCCGTTCTCGGTACCCTAAAAAAATGTCGGTTCCCGAGTCGGAGAGTCCTGAGCCGGACAATGCATGATTTTTTGTTACAATAAGAGGAAATCACACACCCCCCTCCCCCCCCCCCCCGGGGGGGGGAACCTAAACCAAAAAAATACTTCAATAACCGGAGATTTATTCCCAGGGCTGCCGTGTTTAATAGATTATTTGACCAGACCCTCCGAATAAAATATCTTATCCAATTTATCCGGATTTTCCAGGTTTTGGATAAAAAGTAAAATTGGTGGCAATACAAGCAGTACAAGTCTCATCATACAAGGAAAGGAAAGGAAAGATTACATCCAAAGACCAGCCACTAGGGCTGAAGAGGACGGCAGTACAATGAATGACCCATATCAGTGTCGGGGTGGGAGTTTCGGGCTCTCGGCCCATCTTCCTTTTTCCTTCACACGAGCAGGACATGCTGTACATGCAAGTAGTGTTGGCATTTTCTACGGGAGTCCGTGCAATGGCTACGGATTCACTACGGATTTACGGAAACTAATTCCGTAGATTATGGGTTTGGGCCGAAAAGTGTCTGGGAGGTTCTCTTATATCATTTGGGACTATATGCGAAGGAATTACATCAACCCAGCCCAAAGGACTGATGAGATGGAAAACCAAACACAGAAGCAGCAAGACATGCGAATATCGGAATTTTCATTTTAATCTTCTTGAATCTACCAAATCTTTAGTGAAATGGAATTTTCCTTTACAAATACACAAAAAACCTGTACCTCACCGAAATATCTGTACTGCACTCCGTATCAAAAAACATAATGAGAAAGAAATACGTACGGATGAAGAAATCCGTAGGTCCGTAGAAATGCTATCACTACATGCAAGTGCAGCACTGGAAAAGAGGGCTTGAGGCCCTCCTGCGGCCTCATCGAAGTATAATGGGTGAATATATTACATGGGTGGGTATTGTCACTGTTGATGGGTTCAAGTACATCTGAGGATTTCAATGTAATATTTACTGGGACCAATAGTGATCAACCTGTACAACTTTTTACAGCTTCCACTATATTGTCAGATTTTACCGTCAAAAAAGGGTCACCGATGTGCAAATCAGTTTATGTTGCAGTAGGGAGGAAGGAAGGAAGGAAATACTACAGCCAGGACCAACCATTATGGCTAAAGGGATGAACAGCTTTTTTGGGTGAAAGAGTATCATGATTCAATGCGGTTCCTTTGAAGGAACCGATTGACACCCCTTTCGTCTTATTTCATCCAGGTAAAGACTTCAGGATTAAATCCAAGCCATGGATAAATACTTTATCTGTTTATGTTGCATCCATTAGGCCTGAACAATAAATGCGGCAGCCGTGTTATTCCCCAGATAAAGTCCCTTCCGTATATGTTACACAATTGGTAGATAAAGTGCGTGTGTTATTCGACAGTGTGTTATTTCCCTCCACCAGTCCCATGGCGGACCCCAAGTTTGGCCACAACCGGGGACGACCCGGACAATCGGCTGTTGCTCGAATCTCAGGGTCAGTGAACTTATTAGTGGCGAAATGTCGCCAATTTGGCGAAATAAAATGAAATGAAGCAAGATTTGGCGATGTAAAATAATATTCTGGGACTTGCTCATCGCCAATTTGGCTATAACAAAATAAAATCATTGGTGGGTACTTCGCCATGCCCTGGCGACACAAAAATGAAATAAAAGAAGGACAAATCGCCATAATGGCGACAGGAAATATGAATGAAAGCAGGGCAAATCGCCATCGTTAAATTAAAATTGCCAGTGGCCTGTGTTCAATTCGGCCCTTGTCTGCCAGTAAAATATTCTGCGGGCCGAATCGGAATTTTCCGGAAACTCGAAGTGTTACGTGTTACCGGGAACCGATCAAACAAATCAGTTCTCATTGAGAAGTTCTCAACCCCTTGCTTTAATTTCAACACTTTTACATGCATACAGACTGAACTACAGCCCTTCCACTGAACTACAGCCCTTCTCTCTCCCTCTCTCTCTCTCTCTCTCTCTCTCTCTCTCTCTCTCTCTCTCTCTCTCTCTCTCTCTCTCTCTCTCTCTCTCTCTCTCTCTCTCTCTCTCTCTCTCTCTCCCCCTCCCTTTCCCTCTCCCTCTCTCTCTTCCCCACTCCATATCACCTTCAGTATTTGGCCCCTAGATTCCGCGCCCCTGCATGATGGATTTTTGGTATGCGGTTAAAATAGGCTTCACTCTTAATTTTAAATCAGTTCTGGTTTCTAGTTTTTTCACTCTCGTCGTTCTTCAGTTTTATTATTTCTCTTCTACGTGTTTGGCTTTTACTTTTTATGTTTTATGTTTTATGTTTTTTGGTTTTATGTTTTGTGTGTGTGTGTGTGTGTGTGCGTGTGTGTGTGTGTGTGTGTGTGTGTGTGGGTGGGTGTCTGTGTATGGCTGTATGTGTGTGTGTGTGTGTGTGTGTGTGTGTGTGTGTGGGTGTGTGTGTGGGTGGCTGTATGTGTGTGTGTGTGTGTGTGTGTGTGTGTGTGTGTATGTGTGTGTGTGTGTGTGTGTGTGTGTGTGTGTGTGTGTGAAGGAAAGGCGAGGTCTAGGCTTGCATGATGCAACGACGTAGTGACTTCATCAAGCCGACGGGTAGCAGGAGCTCAACTGTGCGGTTCAGAAAAAAATGCACAAAACTGTGGGAATTCGCCATTATGGCGACAAGAAAATGTAATTATATGACCTTAATTCGCCACCCAGTGGCGACAGGAAAAACAATTGTCGGGCTCAAAATCGCCAATTTGGCTAATTGCCAAAAACCTTAATAATAACACTGCTCAGGGTAAAACGTTGCTGTGTTCCCAACCACGACTCCGGTCCAGATTCTCCGGGATCTATGCACTTTTGCGGAACTACAGTGCACTTTTTCGCTGACACGCGAATGAGACTCCAGACAGTGGAGGTAGCAGTCCGGCCCAACGACAAGGAACAAAAGACTGAAGGGAACGAAGACGGAAAGAAGTGGCAAGGTGTCGGGCTGTTTTTGATGCATGGGAGGTCGCCCCGCGACTGACATCTCTGTTCACGTCTACAACGGCAAACTCAATCTGCTTGCGCGAGGCCCTCTGCCTTGCAGGGCAGGCATCTTTAGTTTAGGGGCAGAGGGTTATGGCGGGGGCAGGCTCGGGCTTCCATGGAGAGGTTGTTAGCACGGAGTGGAGCGAGCGCTCCCATGCGTGCGACCACAGTCCGGTATGGGATTCCACTTACTTGGGCCTTCGAGAAGTTGGGTTCAAGTAACAGACGATAGAATATCTTGTACTTGGTTCCTTTCAAATGGTTTTGAGCGACTTGGGGGGTAAGGGCGCCTTTTGTCGAACACCACGCCGGCGCCTGCGCGATATTACTCGTGTGATTTGTGGGCGCTGTCGTATTTACATATGGTTTGTCAATTTACACTGTCTCTGTATCGACATTATCGGTGTTGGTGCAGCGGGGCGGTCGTGCTCGCTCTCAAGTTTCGATGGCGGTTTCTTTTGAGGGGCCCCTGCCACAAGGCTCAGCTGGGCTTAGCTCCCAAGCTGGAGGAGAATCAGCGCTTTCAGCTGCTGAGCAGCAGCAGGAGGCGGAAGGTGCGGGATCATGCCCGAATTTGTGTATTGGACGGAGGATTAGTTTCGGAAGTGACGCCAAAGTTTGTGTTGGAGAATATAAGGTTGCCTACGTATCTGCAGGCTGTGCTGCTTTGTCCATGGCTGGTTATGAGATGTGATGTCGATCTAGAAGGCAAATACGGTTGATCCTGTCCGGTAACCCTGCGACAGTACGCTTCTAAGACTGGACAGCATAAAAATATGATAAATTGCAACCATGAGTTTGACGGCCACTGTTATGCAAGAGTTTGGCATTCACAAGGGGTCTTTCGCGTCAGGGGCGGGCGAGCACTCGTCGCAGCCCTCCTTGCCTCGGATGGAAGAAGAGCAGGACCAAAATCTTTTGCAATGCCATGCCGAGCACCCAGCAAATAGCCTGCTGTCAACTGCAATGCGGCCTTCATCACCTCCTATCCACCGGGCCAATAGTGTAGTTTCATACACAGCAGCGCATGGTGTTGTTGCAAGAGCACCCTCGGGAGCACGGGACGGGACACCAGCCTCTGTATATGGTCAAGGACGTGTTCCTCTTCCATGCCCTCGGCCCCAAAGCCCGGAAGGGAGCGTGGCTGGAGCAGAGCAACAGGTGTCTCCTGAGCCTGCGGTCCTTCATGAAGTTGCAGAGGTTGCATATGTGCAAGATACACTTATGAGTTCCTATTGCCTGCCGCAAGGGGTTAGACGAGGAGGTTCTGCGAGAGTACGTGCTGAGGGACACTCTGAGAAGACTACACAAGCTGCGCATCCTCTAAGGCATTTTAACACGACCTGTGAAGAGGTTGCCCTGCAGCCTGAACAGGATTTTGTAGGGAAACACAGAATAAAGATACCCACGACCAGTCGAGAGTACATCACATCCATGGATTGTGACACAGGGCATGCCTGGAGCAGCTGTGTTGAGAGGATTGTGCATTTGTTTAACAGCTTCCAATTTGATAACATCCAGGGTTGTTCCAGATTTGTACCAGGGAAGTTAACTAAGGTTCCTGGCGAGTAAATCGAGGTCCCGTTTTACTTAACTGAGTCCCGTTTTACTTAACTGATTGTTCAGGTTTCAAAAGCAGATATGTCAGCTGTGGACAGTGGCATGACATTTTTTTTTGGTATGGGCCACCGCTTTTCATCTAGATGAAGCCATGTTGTGCATCAGAGGGCAACCTCTTGTCCACTGTAAGTCTTATGTCCAAAAGTGCCTATGTGCTTGCCATTCGCTAACCCAAGGCATGGTTGGACAGCATTCTTCTGCAGGAGACGAAGTGCGAACGTCGGCCCAGAGAAGCTCGCGGCGACCCTCAAACATGTCTGCACGTGGAGGACTGCGCTCGCAGTACCAGGTAACGTGGCAGGGTTTGCTGCGCACTCTGTAATATATCTACAGCAAATACTATTCTCCTTTGTTTGCCTGCACTATGTGTTGCGGAGACAAACAGGGAAAAAGCACACAATTTGCAACTGAGAGGGGGTGGACCTGGGTGAGTGAGCAAGCAGTACTCTTGGAGGGCATCCGCCCTTCCTCTGGGAAAGAGTGCTCGCGGTGTTCGCAGCGGCTCATACGAGCTCCTAATTCAGCAGGCTCGCAATTGCGGGATCGTCAGTGCGGATGCTCTCTTAGATTGTGCTCAAATTCCATCAGGGCGCTGGGCTAAAATAACACGGTGTTCTTGCATTCCGACAGCATTTTCGCGTGTTTTCATGCCCTTGCAGTTGGCTGAAGCATGCCATCAACATGCTAGGATTGATTTGCCTCAGGACACTTCGAGATGATTTATGCTTCACTGTGCTTCCATTGGCATTGGGTTGATACTCTGTTGGAAAACCCATTGGTGGTATCCTCACTGATCCATGTGGCCACCAGTGCCGCATGAGATCATTGCGACACGAGAGCATAAGGAGCGAAGAGAGAGAGAGAGAGAGAGAGAGAGAGAGAGAGAGAGAGAGAGAGAGAGAGAGAGAGAGAGAGAGAGAGGAGAGAGAGAGAGAGAGAGAGAGGGGGGGGGGGCACACGTGTGTGTGGGTTTGTGTGTGTGTGTGTGTGTGTGTGTGTGTGTGTGTGTGTGTGTGTGTGTGTGTGTACATTACAGACGCGTAGAAGTCATTCAGGCAGGGATTGAGGGTTTCTTGATTTGTGTATGTGCATTCCACATTGTTCTGGGAATGTGCAGACTTTTTCGGCCCCCGCTGCATTCAACCAGGATTCTGCTGCTGTGGGACCGCAAGTGACATTGTTGGATGGGCCCAACCTATCAGTTAACGCGTTCCAGGAGGGTCGCCAAGAGGATTCCCAACGGATACGGCCACCATTCATTCTGGAAGTACCGGATGCGGATGATGCGCATGCCGCTTTCCAGCCCCTTTTGGTAAGGATCTGGGAGCATCGAAGACCTGTCTACAGCAGATCTTTTAGGGTCACTAGCGTCCATGTCATTCAAACCACAGATGGATTCTAGGTGGTTCAACTGCAGAGCCCTGGAGATGAAGAACGTAATGGAAATGGACGGTGGGACCGTGAAGTTCCTTGAGAACAGGAGATGCAGAACCTACCTGCATGAGTGTTTGGGTTTTAGGTTTTTTTTACCGGGATAATACGTGTATGAGGCTTCCATGGTTGGGCTGCTTGGATCTTGAGATAACTATCATAGGAAGTATGCGGCTGGAGTTGTTTGGGCTGGAATTTTTGAGAAGGTAGCTGTGGAACCCAGTGTTATTTGTTGTTGGGCTGCTATTTTGTACCGGTATTGCAGAAGGCATATGAGTCTGTAGTGGGTTGCTTGTTGGTTGTGAGAGGGACACTCTCATGTAGTTGCTAAGGGCTGTGCTTTATACCCTAGTGGTCGGAAAGAACTCTGCCACGGAAAATCCCCGTCCCTCCATACCTGCCTCCTTTGCCTTGCTGCTTTTTGTTTGATAGTGCTCCCCCCCTTTTTTTTTTTTTTTTTTTGGGGGGGGGGGGGGGGGGGGAGGGGGGTTCCTTGGGCATGTGGTGGCAATGGAGTGCATTGCGCTTGATCACTTTCAGGATTTTTTACTGAACAGGTCTTGTAGTTGTGCGCGTGAGATTGTGCGCGGCTTGGATGAAGTAAAGTCTAGGAATCAATGGCTTGTCCATGCGAGTTCCTCTTGAACATCTCAAATGTCTTGTGCACACTGATCTGTATAACATCTCATAACATTACTTGGTGTGTTTGTGTTTTTGTGTGTATCTGTGTGTTCTTTCCGCCCGTGAATGCAGCACTACTGATGGTGACGTAATCACATTGGTGGTGCTTTGAAACCCAAGATCAATTACAAGTCCTATTCTGTCTCCATGTGAAGTATATCAAGGCAGTGTACTTACATAGTCCTTATGTAGGCAGTGTACCTACATGGTCCTCATTTCATGGGACACGGAACATCGTTCAGGTTTCACAAAGGATTTGGTGGTACTTCCTCGCAAACCATGTGCGTAGCAAGTTGGTGCATGCAGTTTACCTCTGACCAAGTCACTTATGGAACCACAGCCAAGTCTTGTTCATAAAGTCGTCTGTCATGAAAAAGCTTAATACCTTGGCTAGTTCTTACAAGCATTCGTGAGGTGTTTCTACTACCCTGGCATGCAGGCTTTAAAGGTCTGGAATCTTGTATCTTGCGTGTTTTGATAACCTATTGCCTGGTGCAGTGAAGTCTTCTTCCACAATCATCGGGACTGTCTTGATGGAATGTGTGAATGGGGAAACACAGGTGGAGCAGGTCAGATTTAGGGATGCTGCCAGAGAGGGTGTGGGCAGTTTGGGAAGCAGAGGGGATGTGCCATCTTGCGTTGCTCTGCGGATGGATGCGGTTCCTCAGGCAGGGTCCTTCATTGCAGGACCAGCTCTCCCGCCACCTGGCCAGGGCTTTGCCCACCCATTGCCTGCCCACTCAGCTAGCATATCACGTGGATTCACTACTCACGCCAATGCCATGTAAGAGGCACAACGACCCTTCCTTTAATTTGCTCGGTGAATTGGGTGTGTGTGTGTGTGTGTGTGTGTGTGTGTGTGTGTGTGTGTGTGTGTGTTGGGGGGGGGGGAGGGGAGGGGGGGTGGTGAGTGGGTGGGTGGGAGAGAGGACACCCCTTCTTTCTGTAATAATATTTTTTGCTCTGCTTTGTCAGTCAGACCATCTTGTATGCATCGTGGCTTGTCTGGGCCTGCCATTGACCCCCCTCTGAACGGCAGACAATTTGATTCGTTGCAGTTTAGTAAGCTAGGCACTGCGACCCTTGGAAGCCGAATAGATAGGATGAAGTGCGGGCCGTGATAATCCTTAATCTATTCATCAGAGTTCTTTACAAGTGGTTTGGCGGCCTGGTGCAGGTCACAGAACCGCTTCTCCAACGAATTTGTAGGCGAGTGGCTCAACCCACTGGTCGATGCGGAGGCCCATGCCCAGCTCGAGCGCTTGGCAAATGGGAGGTATAATGGGGAAGGCCTTGTCCCTAGGATAAGCGACAATATGCTGGGGGGGAACCTGCGTGCACCTCGGCCACCTCAGCAAGCCTTGCAACACTATGGCATACCAAGCCGGGTTCCACTTAACTTTGACCCAAGGATCTCTCACCTGGTACTCCAGGGCTCCTATAGGGAGGGAGGGCCACCACCTCCCATTCCAGATGGACCGGTGCGAGCCATTCCAGCTCTTAGTTGTGGATGTGGGGGTGTTTGGTGTGCCTGGGTGTATATGACGGCATTCAAGGGAATTTCAGGCTATGAGATGCACGGAAGAAAGTGGAGGGCCTGTGCCTAACCCCCTCTTGTTCTGTTTTTGTTCATTTCATTTTTCTCCTCTCCCCCGCCCCCCCGGGGGGGGGGGGGGGACCCTGTCCATAAATGGTTTGTTAGCTGCAAAAAGCTTCGAGCTAATTATTAAGAAGTATCATGAATCATGGGCATTGCGAATTTGACAATCAATGTTCCGGCGTCTGTAGCCTCTGTGCTGTTGTGTGAAAATCTCGAAATGCTTTCATACACTCGGTCGTGAAGGAGACCACCTGGGGGAGGGGAGGTCTCTTTTAGGGCAAAAACTTTGAAGTTTGTAGGGCGGAGACCCCTCTCCAGCTACCTTTCAAGACTCACATTCCTGTAGGTAGTTGTGTTATTTTCATGGCATGTTTTTTGTTTGTCCCCCCTCCCCTCCCCCAGGGCGGGCGACAGGGGATTGAGAAGAACGAGGGAGTGGGGCTGTGGTATTGTTGCAAATGAATGGTTGCGTTTCCCCATTATTTTGAACATTGGGACCACACATCTCAGTTTCTTACCGAGAACAACTCTTAAATGGAGCTCCTCCTGGATTCCGTGCCTTTTCAGCTTATCATGCCCTGAGTTGCAGCACCGTACCCACCCCCTTCCAGCACCTCAAGCATGTGAAGTGTTACGTTGTTCGCTCGCGGAAATGCAGGCACAGTCAGGCACCCATGGGGATCACAATCAGGGTCTCGCACAAGACAACTTTCCGAGGGACAGCGGTGTCATTCTTTCCACAAGCCTAATGGATGGTGCAGTGTCAGATACTGCAGCAGCAGGGGGCCCTCGAGATGTTCCGCAGGCTGCCAAGGTGTCGGGGTTGGAGGGCATGCATGATTGGCAAGGCAATACGCACCACCCTTTCCCCCCATTTGAGAGCCGCGGGGCTTCCCCCGCTGTAGACCAGGCATTCCCTCACACCCTAGCAGAGGTGGGTTGTTGGACCCCCCCCCCCCCCTTCCCTTCTCACCTGCCTTTGGGGGATTTGTGTTACCTGAGAGAACAACGCTGGGGAATAGGTCGGGTCGGGCTGAAGCAAATCTACATGTCCTGAACAGGGTAGCAATATGCATGTCAATAAGGCAATGTCGGTCGTTTTTGTTGTGCGTGTTCTTCAATGTGACGTTAGGGTTCATGTGGTGGTTCTTGTTTTGAGTTGTGATTCATGTGGTTGCCTTTAACTTATCTCCTGATGCTCCGGAATTTACATGCCGGGTAGGGGCTGGCAGCCTACGATGAATGATGGAGGAAGTTGTAAGGCAGGTCCCGCCCTGGGTGGGGGATTGTCTTGGACACATTCGCTTCTCAGGGTTGTAACAAATGCGCCCGTGTAAGTGTATGGCATGGGAGTTCCAGTGTATGTCTTAAGAGTGCAGTGGGACACTGGCTGTGACAGGATGCTCCAGAGCCAGCGCATGCTGCTGCAAGCGTGCATGCTACCGTTCTGAGCGAGGAAGACGTGCAGAGCGAGGTTGAAACTGATCTCAGCAGCATGCATGGTGGGGAGTCGTCAAATCATGTGGCGATGTCCCTCGGTCTCCCTGGCCATCCTCGCTGTCCGACCCCTCGCTCTCGATCTGGAGGTGAGTGATTTCAGCGTGGCTTTGTTGTGGTAGAGTCACGCTTTGCTTGCTGAGATAGGACTGGGGCCCCGCGGGCCTGAACGACCCGGCCTGCACATGGGCCCCCTTCAAGATACTCTCTTCCCTCCGCTCCTGCTCCCACTCCCTAGCATACTTCCGCAGATACAGCCCCATCCTGCCTCTGGCCAACACATGCGGAATTGTAAAAGAAAAAGGGGGGGGGGGTTAAAGTGTGAGTGAAGTTACAAAATGGGCTTGGGGAACATTTGTAGTAGCCCTGGCTGGTGAAGCGGTTGGTCGCCAGCCATCATATATCATGTGTGAAGCTGCCTTTCGGTCGACTTGCAAGACATCAAACGATGCTTGTCAGGGGTTCCAGGGGGCTCGTTGCATGGGACGGGATTGAGGAATGGAATGCTGAGGCAAACACCCGGCTCTATCTCCGTATCGCGGACTCAGGACGGTGCTCCCTGGCGTATTAATAGCACGGATGGCATGGCCGGGGCACCTGGCACATTCAGGTGCACTTCCTTTACCAGTGACTTGTTAGCTGTGCTGGCCACCCATAGAGTATGTGTCTGAACTTGGGGATCGATCCCCCCCCCCCCCTCTCCTTTTGTCCCATTTGAAAAGAGCTGCGAGGGGAAAGTGCACGATATGGAGGGGCAACGTAAGGGCCGGAGATCAATGTGGGCATGGAATGGCGAATGAAAGTAGGGAAGGAAGAAGCATATTGGCTCCAACTCCAAAAGTGCAAGGGGGCCTGTCTGTCCCAGGCGGATTTGGGATGAGAGGAACTGGTTGAAGGAGATTAGTACAAGACGTATGACGCCATCTTCTCTTGGTCCCGGTTGCATTTGCTCCCCTTAATGTTCCCTCTACCTTTAAGCAGCTGGGATAGCAGCAATGTGAAACAAATGGTTCTAGTTCTGTTGTGTTTGATGCACAGAACAAGAGCAATGGAAGACATGCAGCACCCATCCTGTGTTGGTATTGCTTCCCTTGATGCTTTCCATGCTTTGGGCAGATTTGTAGAACGCATATCGGAAACATTAGGATGGGCACAAAATGTATGGGTCTGGGCGAGTCAAACTGGCATGCAATATGTCATGTTGACTGTGGATGGGTACTGCAGCGCTGTTACCCGCAGTGGCACGGTTGACATGCTGAAGACAGAGAGCGTAAGCGGGCGCACAGCTCCGCAAGCTTCCAACTCTGGAGTTGGTGCCAGTGAAGGCTTAGGAAGCGCGGATCGCCTTCCTAATGGCTACATGGTCTGTGCAACTTACCTCACAGGATTTAGCCTGCTTATCCCCGCCGTGAGATACCTGATAAACCTGTCCAATCAGTATATTGAACATTCTCTTCTTACCCTGCTTTGCATGGAAGATCTACATTCCAAGAGCGAGCGAGCGCGCACGCGTGTGTGTGTCTGTGTGTGTGTGTGTGTGTGTGTGTGTGTGTGTGTGTGTGTGTGTGTCTGTGTGTGTGTGTGTGTGTGTGTGTGTGTGTCTCCCTTGCTTGTCTTTTGTTTTGGAGAAGGGGTTTCTGCAATGGGGGCAAAAGCACCAAGACCGGCGAGCAAAATGATTGCCAATGTTATTGTTGCACCACAGACCAATAACATATCAGGGGGCACGCAAACTGGAACTCCTTTGGGTTTCGCCTAAACTCTACTGAATAGATTGAATTGAATGTGAGCTGCAAAGACCGTAATGACAGCCTCTTTTCCGCCTTGGCATTTCTGGATGTAACACACTCAGGGGATGACATGGGTAGTTTGCGCCTTGGCATTTCTGGATGTAACACACTCAGGGGATGACATGGGTAGTTTGCGCCTAATGATATGGCTCCATGGAAAGCTTCTGACCACCCATTATCGCATAGAAACATGTGGAGGGGATGACATGGATAGTTTGCGCCTTGGCATTTCTGGATGTAACACACTCAGGGGATGACATGGATGGTTTGCGCCTAATGATATGGCTCCATGGAGGGCTTCTGACCCGCCATCATCGCAGGGAAACATGTGGAGGGACAAAGCCATTTTTCAGGGAGTCCAACAACAAGATTATTAACAACAGTCATGGATATTGGCAAGAGATGAACTGCATGTGTCCTTGTGAGAGCAGACCATTGTCACTGAGGAACAAATTCGTGCCTGCCTGCCTCTTTGATGGATCACGTCAACCTTCCCAACGCTTCCGTGGCTGAGGCATCTTTTGCCAGAGTGGACGTGGCTGGTGTTACGTGTGAGATGACAAAGGGCATAGCCATTGCTGCAGGGCCTCTCCCTGCGCATTCCACCTTTTGTCTGGTGTGTGAGTGTGTGTGTGGGATGGTTGGAACCCCCTTGGGGGGGGGGGGGGGGACCCTGTAACAAGTCAGAGTGGCGCCTTCTCTGCATGACACTTAACAAGGCCTGTGGCTGCTGGTGGCTGACCTATTTTCGAAATGCTTCTCAGGGGCGAGAAAGCCATATGCACGGCGCCACATCAGCCCCTGGGACCATGCCCATTGTGAGGCCCCCTAATGCCCACCGCTTGTACAGAGACAGCCGTTCTCCCCCAGTCAGTGCCGGCCCTGCTCTTGCTGTGGACGAGGGCGCTGAAGCCGACAACCTCCTGGTGTGTACAGCTCTTTGGCATCTAGGGCGTTGTGTCTGTGAACAGGGGGTTTAGAGATGTCTTCTTGCGTCTACCTTGATGAGCAGAAAGGCACACAATGGGTATCAACACATTTTGGGAGCTTCATAGCTTCTTGATTTATCAAAGGGACTGAGGCATGATATGTTTCTCAGTAGTTTCCTACTTGTTTCCCTGTTCGCTTCGATATAGCCTGTAGCTGCTCATCTGAGCCGTAATTCCTTCATGCAGCCAGCTCAGCGAGTTCATGTGCTTGCAGGAGGTGGAGGCCAGCGCCAAGGTCAGCAAGTTAGATGGGACGCCGTCCTTCAGCCGTTTGGGTGTCCACCATAACAATCTGGCCAATGTTGCACTCAGAGGAAGTGCGCTCGGCACCGTGCAGGATGGTCAACCGCTTAGTGTTGTCACTACGGCAGCTGACAATCTTCCTGCTGGTAAGGCTTTGTGTTCTGGCTACTCTGTTTCTTGGAAATTTGATGGTCATGCGCTCCATTGGTAGAGATCATGGGTGCGTGCCAGGCAGAATCTTGGCTGAGCCCTGGGATGCTGCCGCGACTTGAGAGGCTTCTATAGAGTATGTATTATTAGGGGCGTATTGCTCGAGCGCGGTCTCTCTCTCTCTCTCTCTCTCTCTCTCTCTCTCTCTCTCTCTCTCTCTCTCTCTCTCTCTCTCTCTCTCTCTCTCTCTCTCGCTCTCTCTCTCTCTCTGTGTGTGTGTGTGTGTGTGTGTGTGTGTGTGTGTGTGTGTGTGTGTGTGTGTGTGTGTGCGCGCGCGTGCGCGTGTTTGTGTGTTTTGGCGCACAGGCAATAGACTTTTGTTTGACTTTCAACATGGACAAGAAGCAAAGGCCTTTTATCCGTGACCCACCAAAATGGGCACACACACACACACACACACACACACACACACACACACACACACACACACACACGGGCGCGCGCACGCACGCACACAGAGTGCCACACCGAGCGTTTTGGATGCCAATTGCAGGGCCTTGAGGGTGGGCTTCAAGCATGGATCGATATGATGCATGAGGACGAAATTGAAAGAGGTGGGCCCGCGCTAGACTTACAGCTCTTGTGTGATCGGGCAGGGTCCCTGGGTAGCAATGGTGAGGAAATGGATGATGTAGAGGAGGGCCAGCAGGACATATCGGGACGTGCGGAGCGGCAACTCGGGAACATGCACGATGGCTCGCTTGTCAATGGCCCATTGCCCCTTCCCAATGGGCGTGTGCGCTCTGGTGATGCCGGATTGGGTGGCCCCGCACTAAGGGGTCGTGGGGGCCCACGAACAAGGGATATTGCCACCTCACACCCCCGCCATCCGCCCTCTCCGTCCGCTTCGAATGCATCCTGTGGTCAGGCGGCATGTGATACTGGTCGCATCACTGCTGCCAATTCTTTTGACAGCCATGTGCCCGTTTGCCAGGCGTGCCCACTCACACAGTCCACCCGTACTCCCATGTCCTGGCCATGCCAACAGATCTACTGCGCTTCCTATTTCTCGGCAGTGTACCCCGTTCCTATCACGGCTTTCCACTCTTCGGGCTGATGGTGCATATATTGGTCCCTGCGCACATACTGGAGGGGCAGGGCTTGAGGGCTGTCAGGGGTTCATAAATTGAGGAAGGAAGGAAGGAGTATTACATCGAGGACGAGCCACTAAGGCTGAAGAGCACCGCAATAAGATGAATGACCAATGTCTAGTCAACTAAAATCGCTCATCACACGTGAGACTTAGATAGCTCTCGAATGCTCGAGTCACAAATTTGGCAACCCCTTGAAGGCATTCTTGCCACATAATCGTTTGTACAGGTCGATTTGAGGATGGTTAGGGAATGCTGTCTTGCATCTTGGGGTATAGGAGCATACGTTTTGAAGAGGGACAGGCTCTGTGAGCTAGCGACAAGTGTAGGGTAGGGCTTTGGCACTGACCGTCAAACCCTATGCCCCCCTTTTTTTTTTTCTTCTGCAGTTTTATGATCAAGTCTTTTGAGTTTTGGTGTTCTTTGTCTCTTTTACTGTCTGGTGGTTGGAGGCAGGGTGAGTGGGTTTACCCTGGTAGCAGGGCTGACAGGTGAAAGGTGACTTTGCTCCAGGGTGGGGAGGGAAGGCCAGCATCGGCTATGATGACTTTGAGTGGAGCCATGCCAGCTCTCACAGTCCTCACAAATGGGGCGGGTCTGCCCACTGCCCCTGTTTGTGAAATGGAGTCCGTTCCGGCCCCCGGGGCTCTGCTTCCTCCGCCGGGCCCTCAGCCTGCTCTCACCATTGTGTCAGGTGTGCTCCCTGTCCCTCTTCAGCTTCAATCCTCCTGAAGTCGTGTTATCCAACATGAGTTACATCGACCACTCTTAGTTGGCTGACTTGCAAGAGCCTTTCACTTGCTGAACCTGGCCTTTTGTTAAACAATCTTTAGGAGAGCCAGCGCATGCGTGCGCGCAGGAGCGCCCGCACACACATACCACATACTTGGATGTTCACGCGGTTGCATCCTGTGTATGGCCAAATGCTGCCTTGTCGAGTGCCTTTTCTGCCTCAGGAGTGGGCTGCTTTCTGCTATCATAGCAACTGGGCAATCAATGAGAATCGCAGAATGCAGGTAGGCAGGGCTGTGGCCATGCTGTTGAACTTGGAAGTCCGTCATGGAAGTCCGCTCATTTCCTTCCTCTATCCCCTTCCAAGGCTGCATTTGATACATTTATCACAGGTGTAGCTGAGACTGATGCGGTGTCTTTGGGGGCACTGGCCAGGCGGGGTTGTGGACAGCTGGCAGCACCAAGCAAACCATGCTCGTAACAGCAGGCGCAGCAGCAGCCAGGCTGCAATGTCGCAATCCTGCGACTCTGCATGCGGGCCGTCTAATGGTCTGCACACTCCTAATGGGCGCACCAATGGCCACCTACACAACGGGCACTTCAGTGGGGGCAGCTCCTCCCCCGTGACCTCACCAACGATGGCATCGCCCAACTCCAACCGCTCTCGTCGCGAGTCCCACAAGCGCAAGCGCTCCGCTGTGACGGCCGGGCGCCGCACTGCCGTAAGCAGCCATCACTAAAGGAGGGGATGCTGGAGTAACGACAGTTGAGGAGTAGATCAAAGGTACAGGAGCTGGGTGACAGCGAGGATGCTTTCTCCCTGATATCCGTTCCATCACTAAAAGAAGGGATGTGGCATTTCCTTGTGCACGCGTGCTTATCTTCGCAGGGCTCATCTCTGGCCTTGTGGAATCCTCGGAAGCGAATGCAATGCAAACCGGGGAGGTGATGGAGGGGGAGGTAGGGAGGGAGGGAGGGAGAGCGAGAGCGAGCGCGAGTGCCCCCATGCATGGGCAGCTGCTAAGAAACACATTTTCGCCCTGAATGGGGGATCGAATTGTAGACTTCTCAGAAAAACAGAAAGCGGTGCATGAAAGTTTAAGCAGGAGTGGTTTATAGCTCCTGGGCAACTTCGGAGTTTTCCATACCGGGAACTCCCGCTGAGATCCGGATACAGCCGGATTCAAGGTGCCATTCTTTGGGCAGGGTCAATCTCTTGAAGGGTGGGATTGGTTGCACTACCAATGCATGGTATGTGCGATAGGCAATTTTGCTTTAAAGAGTGACAAAGTTTTGTTAATGTTGTACAAGATGATAGGGTCTCCTATTTTGTACAAAACTTGAGCCTGTAGTGTGTGCTACAGGTTTTGGGGTTCTCATACAAAATGTCATCCTCCACAGATGTTTACCGGGAGACAGGCCTGTTTTATTCGGCCAGAGGTATGGAGGTTCATTTTCTCTAAATTTTTATCCCTATAGCGCCTGGAGTAAGAATTTGTCAAACGCAGCGTTTCATGCTTGCTGTAGAGGTCTGTGGACAGAGGAGCTTCATTTCACTCCAGAAACCCGTGGAGAGCTGAGTTTCGCATGATGCAAGTTGAGGGAAAAGTGTCCTCTCTGTCTATGGTATTTTGCTAGGAAACGATCGGTTTGCTCTTGCCTGTCGCAAGGGGGGCCTGTGTGCTTTAGGAGTGCTGCCAGTCGTATGGACATGGGAATGCTTGCCTGGGTACGGGGTACCTGTGACTGTAGAGGCCAAGATTTCTCCTGACTGTGGGCTTGAATTTGGGATTACTGGCGGTTCTTCTTCAGGAGCCATGCAGACATTCAACAAGCAATGTCTCTTACAATCTTCTCGGGGCCCCTCTTTTAGTGTCTCGAGCGCTGTTTTTCCTTCCTTGTACTTTGCTGTTTTGGGAGGGATCATGGGAGGAATGATGCAGCAGAGTCACCTGCCATGCATCACTCTTCAGATCTAGGGCCCTCCTCACAACAGTGTGCAGACAGTTACATAGTACAGCTACTCTTTGAGGGGATTTGGCTTTTTGTTTCCTTTATGCTAGTCTGGGCTTGCCAGGATAAACACTTGGAATTTCTGGCTGGCTGTCTGGCTGGCTGGCTGTCTTATCCGCTCTTACTGGTCTTGGCTGATGCATTGATTTGCCAAGACTCTTGAGCTGAGTCTTGCTGCTACTGTCAGCTGCTATTTTGTGTTTTAGAAAATAGCCAGGGTGTCGGACATGCCTTGGGATGATGTGGGCTACGTGACGTGCAAGCTAGGCGGCCTTCAGCAGATTTGTACTATCAGCTGCTGCATTGCAGCACAACGTTATGATTGTCCTAGATATACTGGCGGCGCTTAATCCTTGTGCCTTGAAATCCAGTAAAGTAATGGGGACTGTTGACTACGCCGCTCTTGTATTCCCAGGCTCAGCTTCCATACTCTTTCATCTGTTTATTGCTTGGAATTCCTTTGTGTCAGGGGAAGAGGGACAGGAATTGTGTCTGCTTCTGCTGAGGACATGATGTGGGTGCTGTGAGAAGCCCTCATCCCAGGCGTTTTGGCAGAGGGAAATGAAGGCTTATCCATGTCTGGGGAACATGAAATCTTACAACCTTTTACCCTTTTTTTTTGGGGGGGGGGGGGGGAATGTCCATGTTAACATCGTGCATGTATGAGGCAAATGGGAGGTTCGGCCTTTCTAGAGTACTTTGGTGCGAACTAGTCGATCCGCCATTTCTGCTTTGTTGGCGCATTGATGGTCCCAATCCTTCTGTGGGTGTACACCAGGACATGTTTTAAGGAATGTCTTGATGCTTCTCCTCCGGAGGTTGCACCTTCTAAAGGAATCGGAGAGAGGCTGTGCATAGGACATGCAGCGGTCAGTCTTGCAACACGCTGAAAGGGTTTCAAGAAATAGGAAAGCCACTGGGTCCGTCATGAAAAGGCCCAGGGATGTTATGAAGTGCTGCAGAAAGTGAGGAGGACTTCGCGAGTGGATCCCAGGAAAAATTCCTTGCCCCAAAACCCATTTGTGCCCAAGGTCAAAAGGTGCTGCAGCTGGCGCTATGTTTGTTAAGGATTGTGATTAGGATGTGTAAGAAATCAGCAATAAAGAGCGTACCTGATGAAGAAGGATTATGTGCGGCCGTGGTCTGGTTCCGGGTCAATCTCTTTTGCAAAAACATTGTTGCCGCGTGCAGACTTTCGGTGCTATGAGGGAGCTTACGTCTGCCCTCCAAACTCCACTCGACCTTGAAGTTCAGCATGGGCTTTTTCACCTTGTTGCCCTTTGCATGTATACATACCCTGTCACGTAGGGCAAAAGTACTTCTGGTCATCGCTTTGGTGGCATAGTGTTGAATGGGCATTGGCATACGGAAGCCGGATGGGTGACATACACAGGCATGGGCTGTGCATTTGCGCTCCATGGGAATCTCTGCAACTCATTCTTAGCACCTCATATTTGACCCACTCCTGGAGTGGCGGTTTGGGTAGGTGTACATATTGGATCAACTTCGCTGAAGTAGAGAGCGTTCAAACTGGCAGCGGTGCACGATTTACTGGTGCTGGGCAAAGATTGTGAAAGATTGAGCCCAGTTTTGGTACCAGGCGATCTAAAGCTTTGTTTCTTTATTTCTGTATATTGTTCTCCCTTGATTTGTGTCTTTGGCGTTGCAAGAAGGGGATTACTGCTGCAGGCATTTGACAGCCTTCCCAGTCCCTAATGTGTACCAAGAACGATTCTTTGATTGCTTGATCATCATTTCTCGCACAATCCCACTTCCTGCTGTCCTTGTCTCCACTTAGGACCGCTCATGGCAAGCAGTCAGTGGATAAGTGCTGTGTTTGCCAAGCCATGGACGTCCTGGCAGGTCTCTAGGTAGCTTGAACAACCTTGCGAGGTCCAGGTCCTCTGTTCAGGCTAGGTCGAGTGGTGGTTGGCGAAAAGTACATTCCTCTTGGTTCCGGCCTGTGTGAGGTGAGAATAAAATCGTTTACTAATCTAGTGCGAACTGGGTTGCTCCAGTATCAATGATACAGACTTGGCGCACTGGATTCTTCACGAGGGACATGGATAGCACTTCTGTACCCATAATGCTAAGCATTGATAAGGAGTTGCCTGATTCGGCCTCCTCTTAGATTGTTGAAAGCAACTATATAGCCTTTGGGAGAGATTCCTCCAAAGCGGGAACAAAGATAGCGTGCACCGCCTGTCGGAATTGCTTCTGGCATACGCTGCGGACTGTCATCAAGTACGGCACAATTTGTTGGAAACTTTACTGTGTGAGGCTTCTGTAGGATGAAATCATCCATAAAGAGGTCAGCCCTGAGGCATACAGTCTTGCTTCTATATCTTTCATTCTAGCCCGTGGCTGTTTCTTGAATTCAAGGTTTGAACCTCGTTATGCTAATTAGATGTATGGTTCGTGACCCGTGCTGGTGTTGTGCTATAGAGTATCCGGCTGATTTGTGGCTGCGTAGGGGCTTATGCCCGCATGAAGCAATAACGAACATTTTTGTGTAAGTTCTGCTGCTGTTGGCATCGATTCACATTTGTCAGGTGTGTGCCCTCCATCAGTTTAGGAGTTCAAAAGTTGGATGTGGAACTCATGACAGTACATTTTTGAACGTGTACGGGTTTCTTCCCCCCCCCCCCCCTCCCAAAAAAATTTGGTGGCGCAGATACATGATTTTCTTCTGATCCCCAGTTGTGGCTGTCAGGTATCCAAGCCTTGTAATGGAACCCTAGCCTGCTTGCAGTTGTTCTTATAGCTAAAAGGCAGTTGAGCATCTGGTTACATGGACAATCTTCGACATACCAAATAATATTGGTAATTGCTGTTCATGCGATTGATTGGACACTATACAATTGTCGTTGAAACGCAAATACGGTACAGCTCCTTCCGCGAACAAAAGAAATTTGGTATGTGCTGGCGGCGGCAAAACAGGAGTGAACCAACAGCCAAAGTCAGGTTTACCAATTGGGATGATCCAACAGCCACAATCTGGTACTTATATTAATCCTCGCTTACTAGGCACTGCCTGCCGCATTCTTCGTGTTATCACCTTTCAGTGATAGTATGCCTGCAAAGTGGCACGTGAGCTTCCACTGCTAGCTAAATGCATCATGATCGTGATCACCAAATGGATGGTTCGGTGGCTTATGTCTGTGCTGGACCATCTTTTGCTGTTCAATGGCTTGCAGAGAACGGAGGTGACGTACTGAATACTACTCTCAAGTAGGGCAAACAAGACCAGGACCTGTTAGACTACCCGTTTGTCTTGACCACTGTATCACCACATTGTGGAGATGCATGGCCTGACATCACAAAAGCAAGTCCACAGCCATGATAGTAAATACTGTACAATGCCTTGCATCAGCAAAGTATGTTGTTACTACCTACGTAGGCAGTAACTATTGTACGATAACATGTATTGTCGATGTGGTATACCACATCGACATACTCTCTTTTCTGATCAGGGAATGCTGGTCATATAGCTTCCATGTCACCCATCCATGCTTCAGTACCATCGACTGCAATGATTGGCAAACGGTTTGTCGCAAGATACCTTGTACGCTGTCCTTGAACGTACTTGCAAATTGTAAGCTCAAAGCTGAATTCCCTTCTTATTCTAACCTGAAAGGTGTGGTTAACGGGGCAGGCCTCCTGCTACATGGAGATTTCTTCAAAAGTAGCTCTGAAGCAATTAAGGTTAAGTGAATATATCAGTCTCCATTTAGAATTAAGAGTGAAGCATATCCTAACCGCACACCAGTCTCCATTTACCAGAGGGACCCTGAGGCGTTCTCCGAGGGGGTAATGTCCCAGTGGCAGTCAGTTTAACTGAACGGATATGTGTAGAAATCCCCCCCCCCCCCCCCCGGGAATTAAAAGAAGACAAAAAGTAAAAGGGGGGCAGGCGCACTAGGTAATGGTCTTTGCCAGGTTGTGCGTGCATACAAAGTCAACTATATCATTTAACATTCAGGCACTCTAACGTGCAAGTGGGACACAGTTCATCCTCGACACGATTTCTTGAAGCAAGTAGGAGGATTGTAACGACTAAATATGCTGACACTCTACCCCATCATGGGTCCGTGAGCTGGAAGTTCAACGGCGGATAAGTCAGGCCACGCTGGTTGTTCATGACATGCGGAGAGGGGGGCCTTGGTCAGATGAAAGAAGATCATTAGTGTGCCAACCAGGACAACAACTTACATGAAGGTCTTGAGACTTGCACGTAATGCTGCCGGTTCAATCTGTCATGCAACCTTGTGGAGAAACCCAAACGCGTACATACAAGCAAATCATGATGGATTTATGGTATGCGGTTAGAATAGGCTTCACTCATAATTATAAATCGAAGAGGCCTAGGATGAGACTGTGCAAATGTCTTCCCCAAGGACATGTAATTACTGGACTGTCACATTGGAAACAGCAAGGTAATGATCACGACACGCCGTCATATGATCACGAAACACCATCATGTATGTCGCTTTCAAAACATCTCTACTCTGGGTACCCTTCAATTTTGGCTAGGCATACTCTTGAGTTGCGGACATTCAGGGAGGTCACATCTCGAACAGTCTCAACATCTTCGCCACTTCTTGCCAAGCTGGCACATCGCCACTTGGCACGCACATGATCATCCCCCGCCGCCCCCCCCCTCCCCCACATGCGCACAGTCTCGTTGCCAGAGGTGCGGTTTCAAGGTGGCTTCGTCCACATGGTATTGGACGCCCCTGCCAAACATAACGACACCGATCTTTGAGCCTTCGCACAAGGGCTGCCCCCTAAAGGTCACCCTTCAAAAACATCCAAATCTGGATGCCGTTTAGAATAAAGAATGAAGCATATCTAAATCTGGGTGTCCTTTAAATTTCAGCCAGGTGAAGCCCCCCGTACTAAAAGGTCCAGCAGCTGCCTCCAATGCAGCAAACCCCCCCCCCCTGCCATGGGGTTTGCGCAACCTGGATGGCTCATGTGAGCCCCCGGCATATTTGCTAGGCGAGCTCGAGTAGTCTTCCAGCAGGAAAATAGTCTCCTATAGACTTTTAAAAAGTATCCCTTAGAGAACGACTAAGCAAGACAGTGCAAGACTTCTGGGCTGTAGCACTGGGTGTCTTCTGTCCCCGAGTCGCCCAAGATACCAGTTGGTACAGCGAGGGGACTCCCGCATCTTGCCGTCAAGCAGGAGGAGGAGGCTCGCGTGCAGCGGTGGGACGTCATAACGTAGAACGAATATGGAAAGGGGCTGTGCCTCCCTGCTTTGCCTCCCTACAGCTGTTTCCTATCTATGGGAGCCGGCGGTGCATCGGCCCACTGGTGGCCACCACCGCAAACAAAATTGCACATATGGCCCTCGTTCACGCATCACCGCTCTGACTCTGGTTAGGCGGGACGCGGTGTCATCAGCAATGTGCTGATCATTCACGAAGTCCTTCCCATCCGGGCCTTAAAAATGGAAACCCCCCCCCCCTTACAATTGTAATTATGATCGTTCAACGATCATGCAGCTATTTTTATTTGCAAGCAGCTGCACAACACACTAAACATGGATTTGACTACAAGCTTGATTTAGCTCCTTGAGGAGGTACAACAGGCCCCATGAAGTATGAGCAACTGGCAGCACTGCAAGGGTACGCACAGCTTTGAAGCATCCATCTGGTTTCAGTACCAGCCTTGGAACATCCACCTGATATCATATATTATCGATGACACATACACAGTCGCACCTGAGGTCAATTGCCACACAATTTAGCAAAGACCGTCACCCTTTTCTTGTACTGCATTGGCCTGGCGGAGTCTATTTGGCATGAGACTCACCACTCCTTTATCCACGCAACATGCGTCACTCGTCTGCAGCTCTGGGCTACTTTTTATTTTCCAAGTTAAGGGATGGCCTGTCCCCCCCCCCCCCCCGCCCCCCTGGGCGGCCCCACTGATATTACGCTTAACCGAGCTGCGTGCCTCACAGCGTGAAATGGTCACGCGCAAGAAAGAATTTGAGGAGAAGGCTTTGCACGGGCACGCCCCCATCCCATGTTTGCGCCCTCAACTTGTGAGTGATTTAAACAAACAAACGAACGAAATTTGCCATCAATACGCATGTAGAAGAAGCCTGCTGGACACCAGATATCCCGCGATAGGGCTTCCAAACCTACTTCGTCCCTTACAAGTTTGGCGTTAAGCTTGCAACAGTGCGACAACAGTCACCAAACGGTACCCCAGTATTTGGACCCCTCTGGGGTACCCTTCAAGACCTGACTCACTGCACTGTTACTGAGCGCTCCCGCAGTAGATCTGAAGGCAAAAGCCGGACGATGGAGGAGACAGCCAAACGAACTTTTACACCTGGACGTTTGCAGTTAGGTTTCTGGCCAGGCTAATCAAGGCTTTTTCAAGGGCGGGGCCGTGTCTCTCCCCCCATGAAGTGTCCCGCTTGGTGATCCAATTGTCGGTTGTATTGTACCAGCCATCGTTCAGGTGGTGGAAGTGGTTGTGGTGCAGGGTGTCCGGAGGGACGTTAAGAACCCTTCCATACCGTTTTGCCAGAAGCACCTGCAGTCCCCACAACCGTCCACAGCTGCAAGATTACTGCTGCTATGATCGCATCAATCCACCGGAACACCCCTTATAGTTGTCTCACGTTCCAAGACACGCATGCAATTATCTTCAGACAACTGAGAGGACCCCCCCCCCGGCACACACACACACACACACACACACACACACACACACACACACACACACACACACACACACACACACACATGCCATTACATTCTTGCGCACTACCCTGTCCCCCAGGCGTACGCATACGGACACACACACACATACACACACACACACACAAACGCGCGCGCACACACACACACACACACACACACACACACACACAAACAAACACACACACACACACACACACACACACACACACACACACACACACACACACACACGCGCGCGCACACACACACACACACACACACACACACATACACAGAAGAGAGAGAGGGTGGGGGGGGGGTAAGGCTCGAACCTGGTGAGTGTCCACAACATAGACCTTCTCGGGCCGAACCAAGAACTTATGGCGGGTTTTCACATCGGGCTCTGCGTCCATGACGTTTGGCATGCGGCTTACCAAGGCGCCAACATGTCCCTGTGCGAGCCCTTCCAGGGTCGTGGCCGCTGGGGCCTCCCCGGGGACCAAGCCCTCCTCCAGCGCTGTTGAGTGCCACTTGTTACGCCTACACCACACAGCAAAGCCACTTCTCAAGAGTGCACACACACAGGCATCTACATATATGTGGCTTTGCCTCACTACGCCGCACACCGATTGTTTGCTACTAGCACATGCACGCCACCTATCCGTTTCACTCTTTGCAGTCATGCAAGCATGCTCATCCAGCAACCGGGCTATACAACGCCCACCCTGCTTTCCTGAGCATGCCTTTGTGGGTTGGGTCAATTGCGTGGGCGTGCGTGCCTGTGTGGGTCGGTTGCGCAAAAGGCCGGTCGAGGTTACTGAGCTCAATGAAGTGGATCGTGAGTCCGCAAGTCTCCCCCCTCCCCCCCCCCCCCCAAAAAAATGACAGCCTCTGCCTCTCGCCAGTAACCCCCCGTCTCCCCCTCCCCTCCTCTTCTCTCTCTGTCTCTCTCTCTCTCTCTCTCTCTCTCTCTCTCTCTCTCTCTCTCTCTCTCTCTCTCTCTCCTCTCGCTCTCTCTCTCTCTCTCTCTCTCTCTCTCTCTCTCTCGCTCGCTCTCTCTCTCTCTCTCTCTCTCTCTCTCTCTCTCTCTCTCTCTCTCTCTCTCTCTCTCTCTCTCTCTCTCTCTCTCCTCTCTCTCTCTCTCTCTCTCTCTCTCTTCCCCTCCCCCCTCCCTCCCTCCCTCTCTATCTCTCAATCTCCCCCACCTCCCCCCCTCCCGGCCCTCCCTCGCTCCCGATATCACTCCGCCCGCCTCCCCCCCCCCGTCTCATTCTCCCCCTCTCTCCATCCCAGCCGAATCCATTGCAAAGGAAAAAGTAAGTCTCCGTGGCATTCAAAGGACAGGAAAACGAGACACGAATTCTCCCTCCGGGAAGCAGCAGGAGGAAATAGTGCATTCCAATTGCGTGTTACCAACTCTTCCCCGAGCGCTGCAACGATGGCTTTCCAGCACAGCGGAATTCACCGAGACGCCGCTGCACCTCCTGAACGGATTCAGACAGTGGCCTTTGGGTCTCCGCGAGTCCAAAAACAAAAGGTGCAAGAAAGGAAGGGGGGAGGGGAGGGCGGGGTGCACACCAGCGCACCGCCACGGCGTCTGAGAAATCAGGCTGGCTTTCCAGCGTCCGCAGAAACGCTGTGATGTTGGCGAAGTCCGCGGCAAGCTCCAGGAACTCATCTGGATCAAAGTACAGGAGGTACTTTGCTCGATAGCGGAAACGGTGAAGGCAATCGTTTTCCTTGGCCGGCTGCAAGTGCATGGGCACAGCTTGGCTTGAGTTTGTCAAATCTCATTCCAAAATTCTCCTGGAACCCTTGGAGATCAGCAGGAGAGACCCTAATTTAGAGAGAGAGAGAGAGAGAGAGAGAGAGAGAGAGAGAGAGAGAGAGAGAGAGAGAGAGAGAGAGAGAGAGAGAGAGAGAGAGAGAGAGAGAGAGAGTGTGTGTGTGTGTGTGTGTGTGTGTGTGTGTGTGTGTGCATGAATGAGGAGGGGCGAGTAGAGATAAGGGGCAGAGTGGGACGGGGAGGACGGAGGGAGAGACGGCGAGACAGGGACAGGAGATAGGGCGCGCGTGTGTGGGAGGGAAAGGGGAAGAGGGGGGCAAGAGAGAGAGAGAGAGAGAGAGAGAGAGAGAGAGAGAGAGAGAGAGAGAGAGAGAGAGAGAGAGAGAGAGAGAGAGAGAGAGAGAGAGAGGAGAGAGAGAGAGAAGGGGGCTTTGCAACCGATGGGGGTTCTAAAACTCGCATTGCAACGGAACACACACAAGTTGGCGACCCTGGAACTGTGTGGGATTCATCCATTAATGAACTAGTACACCACTGGTACGGGGGATCAAACCATCATTCGGAGAGTGCGACTGCTGTGTGTCAAAAAGGTATGCATTGCTGACGCGTATGCCCGTCAGGTTGGCCAACGTCGCTGGGGACCAAGCTGTAACAGCCCTGAGATTAGTGATAAGCTCAATTACCTTATGGTCTACCTTACTAGGTTTGTTTATGGCAATCGTGACATAATGATCCTCAACCTGCATTTAGTTTTGAACCTGATGTTACCCAGCCACAGCGCCCCTCAACACACACACACACACACACACACACACACACACACACACACACACACACACACACACACACACACACACACACACACACACACAACCCCATTCACAGTCATGCATGCGCGCTGGAAGTGAGAGTGGGGCGGGGCGAATGCACTGATGGGGCGTGCCACACACATACCTGCATATAGCACCAGCTGTAGCGCGACCAGGCATCTCCCAAGGGGACCAGTCTATCACTGTGATCTTGCCTTGCTTGTGGTAGTGCTCCACGACCTTTGCGGCTGTGTCCGGGATACTTGCCAGCTGGATCAAGTACAGCACGATGTGATCTATTTTTAGGATTTCCAGGTGGTAGACCAGCCACTGCATGAACGCAAAGCCATCTTGGTTTTTGAAGACGACTGGGCCCACGCAGGCTGCCGTCTCGAATCTGCAATGCCCCAAATCTGCGGTCAGGTATCCTGTCCGTAAGGGGTGAGCTTTTCCGGAAGAGCGAAGAGGCAATCAAGCGGGAGTCAACAGGCAGTCAATTGGCAGTCAACAGGCAGTCAACAGGCAGTCAACTGGCAGTCAACAGGCAGTCAACAGGCAGTCAACTGGCAGTCAACAGGCAGTCAAGCGGCAGGTGCCTGTGCTGGGGACGCAAAGCCTTGTGGCACACGAAGAGTGGGCGTAAACACACCGCGCGGACCCTTCTTTGGAGGGATCGCTGGACCTCAAGCGGCCTAGGACATCCAGGGTATCAGCTGGCAGCTTCACAGCAGGGCACATGAAGCCCTTGTGCACCAGAGCGATCGCGTTAAGCTCCGAGAAGTCTGTCTCTTTGGCCAGGGGGCACATGTGGTGCGCAAAGTTCATCGGGACGCCGTGCCCGTTCAAGTGCGCACCAGAGGTAGCGTTCGCGGTCCCGATTAGGCTACCGTTCCGGGACACAAAGGCGCAGCGTATGCCCTGCCCAAACATCATCGAGGTCCAGTCGGACTGCACCGTCAGCAGCGGGATCGCCGGCGTTCCCTCCGCCCGCATGGGCTGGTACACCCCAAACACGCTCATGTGCCAGGACGGGAATGCATGCACCTGGCACCGCGGGACATTTCGGAAGGTGAGGTCGTAGGGGACCACTGCTGAGTGAGGGAGACCATCAGGATTTGCTTTGCTGGCATAGGGAGGCAAGCCGAGGGTTGATGGAGAGGGCTCGGGTGCGTGCGGGGTCGGCAAACCACTTGTTTTGGAGGATGCATCTGGTATCATGGGAGATTGGGAAGTCAACTTGGGGAGGTCATCACCCTCCGTGGGGTTGGCCGGCAGGAGGCCCGGCAGCGTCAGCGTTGGAGTCTGCCTGACCGCAGAGGCAAGCATGTCCCAAGCTTGGGCGTCGGTACCTTCAGATTCTGCAAAGTTGTGGTATCCCACAGCACGCCTCTCCTCCTGTTCCTCCTCGTGTCCTTTTCGGGACCCATGTGAATTGTCCCGCTCCTCTGTAGGGGCCCCTGCCAGCTCTTTTGGGGGCGGCTGCGTCGTGCGGGCCGGCCTTGGCGCAGACGCGATGCCCTCGTCCGGCACTGTACCTTCGAGAACTCCTGCCCTGGGACTGTAGTTCGGGCTTGAGGGCACTTCAATTTCGCGGTGTAAATCCAGGTGAGAAGGGTTGGAGGGGAAAGGCAAATTTGCGGGAGCGGGGGGATCCCAGTCAGACACCCCAGAAGGTGACAGATGACTGACAACGCTTGCAGGTTTTCCCACTGGGGGACTGGGGGCGAATGGGGGTATCTGAGGGCCTCCGGGGCAATTGCATGCGAGGTACCGCTCACTTGTGGTTTTCCACCTAACAGCACTGGCGCTGGATGGGGATTAGTAAGGGCACCCTGGCCCGCTGGGTGTGCAGTCTGTGGCCCTGCCGAGGCCTTGCTCCCTTGTGGGTATCCCCCTGCAAGGACAGGTGCTGGATGGGGGCGCCTGAGGGGCTCTTGGGCTGATGTAAAGGCAGCCTTCATCTCTACAAAGGTCCCGCTCGCAGACGGGTCGGACCTCTGCAAAATGGGATGGTGCCCGGCAATACTGCGCGCCTCTTTCCCTGTTTGAGGGTGGCTGTCAGGAGGAGGTGCGTGATCGGGTTCAAGGAACGCAGGGTGTGTGTCTTGGCCTATGTAACTGAGAATATCCCCTGCCCTGACGGCTTGAGCTTCTTTGACTAAGTCCGAGTGAAACTCCAGGCTTTGGTCCCAACCGGGCCGTCCCGAAGGGCCAGGCCCGGACTCTTGCCATGTTCGGAAGCCATCCATACGCAGATCGATGGAGTCAGGAATTGCCTCTTTGCCCCTTCGAGGCCTATGTTTTCGCAAGTTGAATCGTGCAGAGACAGTTTGGGACTTGCTGTTCTGCTGCCCTGCATAAGGCCACGAAGTCAGAAGGGCAAGTAATGCCTGTGTCTTGTCCTCGCAGCCCATTCCGATGCAAAGCAATGAGGTGATTCTCTGTGCTGTTGAGCTAACTTCGGCTGTGCACACGCAGGCCAGGCGAGAGAAGCGTGTGAGGACTTCTAATCACACGGCAATGCTCTGTCATATGGTGCTGTGACAAGACAACATGCATTCGCCCATGGCTTAGAAGGCCCCACAGTTAATTTGTGGGACAAATTGAAGGAAAGCGGAACGCCTGGAGAGGCCCAGAAAAAAGGCCTCAAGTGCAATTTTAATCTGCAGGGATCGCGATGGGCAATAATTTCAATGGATACCAGTATGCACAGGCTAAAGAAACCTCAGGCTGAAAGTCCCCGAGAACCTCTATGTGATGCGGCTCCTCTACCCCTTGATTTCCCCCTTGAACAAGTCAAGTGACATACATATGCGAGCGCCTACAACTACACACTTGCATAATGTAGGGCAATTTAGAATATTGCGTGCCGAGCAACAAGTTGCCTCGCAACGAAGGCCATATACATACTAGCAGCAAGGGGCACCCCAATTCAGAGTTAAGGTTGGGGAGTTCGCAGTACCATTCGTTCGATGGCTTCTACCATGTTCCTGTAGTCGTTTTGATCTTTTTCTGGACGCCCTTGTCCTTTCCGTGCAGTTGATGTCCAATACCAGTGCGAAGAGAATTAGCACAGCGAGAGCACGCTTCGGGTTTGTAGCAAGAGGGAAATGCCTCATGCTTCAAAATGAGCCGAGTAATTCATCACTTTCAGGCAAGCCGTGGGTCTACGTTGCCGAGTTTAAATCGTGAGTCCGGCCCATGCGCACATGATCTTCCTCTGAGTCCCGCCATGCCCTCTGTTTGGACTTCCAAAGAAGAGCCCCTACCATCTCACGACCCATTGTGATAATAAAGGAGTGAACATGCAGACAGGCGTTGTTGAGACCAAGTAGGTACATGTGTGCCTCCAAACCCGCTTGTGCATTCAACCTGCCGGGACGTACTACTGTACAGCTTTGTACGGGAGCCGTACCTTCCTCACACCTTTTCCTTCAGGAAAAGGAAGGACATGGGGCCGAGAGGAGGAGGAAGGAGCTGGGGCCGAATTCTAAGGACGCCGTTAGCACAATTAAGCAGTGCACGATCGGGGCTTCCTGGTTCTTCGGGGAGATCAGGAACAGACTGGGAGTCCGGTTCCCCCCCATACCAAGAGCAGACCGCCCCCAAGTGGTTACAGCGGATATGACACGTTTGTACACTCATATCCCACACCAGGATCCTATCCAAAACATCCTTTGGATAATTGACACCGTCTTTGACCACCAAAATCAACCGCTTTTGCACGGCCCCCGACACCAGTTAGCTCGGCAACACTTACAACCCACGATTCTCGCAAGTGGCTCTGTGACGATCAGGTTCCCGAGCGGACGACATATTATTGCCCACGCCGCAAAGTGCAAAGGTATGTCTTCACTCGGGACACCCTCAAGGCAATGATCACCGAGGTACTCTCGCACTGCTTATTCCAGGTAGGGGATGCAGTATATGTACAACAAGTGGGGGTTCCAATGGGGGCATCATGTTCCCCAGACCTAGTCAATTTATATGCTTTCTTTTACGAGTTCAGCTTCTTGACACGGGCCACTACCATGTACAGTGGAATGGGGGTAAATCCTTCACGGGTCGACGAAGCTACATTGTTACTGGCTTTTTTACGTTTCTTTCGTCGGTTGTCAGATTAAATAATCCTTACCATTATACTTATGTATTCGGACAAACAACTGATATCCAGACTTTTCAGTACGGGGGACGTGGTACAAGCGGTCCCAGGGATATGCCCCTTGTGCTTGGCTATTGACACCTCATTACCAGACCAAAGTAATGGCCACTTCATGGATTTGGATATCTGGTGGCATTACCCCACCAGGAGCTTTACTACGGTGGTCTTTGATAAGCGCAACAGTCCTGACTACAGTCCCATACCCCATATACACACGGTCCCCAGTGCACATTCGTGCCTGGCTGACACATGCAAGTTAGGCGTCATCTTTTCACAGCTGTCGCGGTTTAGAAACATTTGCACTATGGCCGACGGCTGGCTTACGTCAACCATGGACTTCTACCATCGGTTTAGACAGGCAGGATACCTGGCTAACGTTATCTTACGAAGACTTTATAAGGCGCTCTATAGGATCGCCCCCTTTTTAGGACAGATCTGTCCTAAAAACCACAAGTACTCTGAAGAACGTTCGAAGCCCGCTTTGGTTGTGCACTTGCACCTTGAATGCCCTATGTAAGTACCTCCCGGCGTGTGGGTCTTTCTCATATGATCCGCCGACTCCCGTCCACATTATTTAAAAAAAAAAAAAAAAAAAAAAAAAAAAAAAAAAAAAAGAAAAAAAACTTCCCTTTCCTTTCCCTACCCGCGTGCCTACATACGCCCCGTGCCCTAGGCGGCTAATAATCAACATTTGCCCGCCCTTTACTCCCCTTCGGCACGTGCACAGATCAGCTCGCCAGCCCCACCCTCCTTCCACTGCCCGCGGTTCGTGGACCTCCCAGTCCACGCAGACCGCTGACCAGGACAGAACACGCAGACTGCGGCCGCTGACCAGGAGCTCTGTCCGGTGCAGGTGTGGACCCCTTCACCTTTACGTTGCTCGTGTTGGTCAATGTACCGAGGAAATCTGTCTTTCCTGCCTGCCCCGGATGTTATCAAAGTATTTGGTCCCTTTTGGCTCCCATTTGGGACTCCTTGTCATCAACACGTGGCCATAGAGTACTGCTACTTACAGCCATATGGCTATAACGTGTGCATGCCCGTATCCCCAAAACATTGCAATTCAATTGACAGTGTGTGGCACAATGTGCTGGACATGTCTGGCCGCTTGAGGCCAATTAGCTTGCAAGATAATTGGCTGAGCTTGCAAGACAATTGTAGCTTTAGGTTTCAGAGTCCGTCTCATGATTGATCGAATTACAACCTGTGCTGTTGAATATTCATCACGAATATTCAATTTCAGCTGCAACAACACGCTTTGATCAAGTCATGACTGTCCTTGCGCAAGTAATAGCAATTGTTGCTCCGTTGCTCAGTGGCCCCGGCCACTCACGTGCACGGCGGCCATATACTTGCTAACCATCTTTCTAGAGTCCCAAGGACCCAAGCTTTCTAGAATCTGCAGATCTGCAATTCGAATTACAAAATCCAGCGGCTAAACCCTATGGACGAAACCACATGGCAAAACCACATGATTTGCGAGACCATTCTTGATCAACAGACAACATTCTTGATCAAACTGGATCAAGTACGTACTAGATCGTCGCCGTATACGTCGACCCGCAATGTGCGTAGCATAGGAATCCTTGATCCTCGCCGTTTCACCCAAAACGGTTTGGGGTGACAGAGTAAAAACCAAGCCACTGCTGCATGGGAGCCATACATGGGAGTTCTATAAGCCTCCATCGATGGAGGTCTATAGAGCTCCTGTAGATGCATCATGTGGATATCATAGATATGTCATCAGATGCATATGATGATATCTCTGTGGCGACTATCCATATGTGAGACAGCAAAGAGGGAGAGAGAGCGACGAGACGCCAGACAGGTTAAAGCCTTCAGCGGAATGTGTTGCAAGCCGGCCAGCACCGTGACTTCCCTCGACGCCAAGACGCGTGCCACTTTCTAGAGCCTTCGATCAAACCCGGAATCCTACACATTTCAGGACCTGGCAGCTTCATGCCGTTACAGTATGGCAACAATCCCCATGTCCACGACAAGTCATCATGATGATGACTACATGACTGAATATGACTACATGATGAAGACATTGGGATGCATCTTAGTAGCTTGCCGCTGTGCGAGTAATCAAATATTTGCAGCCATGAATGTGCCACCTCAATTAAGTTTACTACTCTCCTCCAGGTTCTGAATTGTTCATGCACGACCAACGGATTTCTGAACAGTACAATTGTACATTGTATTGCAATAAGATACAAGGCAGCAATTCTGTAAGAATCGTCTACTGGCTGGTCAACACAATGTCTTCATTCACCACATCGACTCATACACAACTAAACTTTTGATTATTCACAGAAAGTGCGGAATAGAGCTTCAAGAAAGACGTCTTTCTTGTCGACTTCGTATAGGAAGTTTAGCCTTAAGGCTTAAGGCAAGCTTGATATATTTTACGTATTTCACGTAAAGCTAAAGGGCTCGTATGGCATATATACTTACGTTCCAGACTCTGATGGAACGTGCAACACAAGTTCGTTCCATGCAAATACAGGAACTTGCTGGTCCAACAAATCCACTTCTAACACACATGTGTCCGTCAAAAGACTTCAAAGATGCAAAAGACACAGATAGTTCTGTGTGTGCAATAGATAGACGAACACACATGTGTGGTTTGATAGACTTCAAAGTGCACATTAGATAAACGAGCTCATTTGCGTAAACAAGCCTGGGGCAGGCATGTTGTTTCGCAGATGAGCCCTGATACAGACCCCAGGCCACAAGCTTAAGCCTCCCGCGGCTGCGTAGACAGCCTTAAGAAGGGCGCCGTTCCTGCTTCTGTAAGCAGACACAACATATATGAAGCAGACATTACACCTTAACGGCAGCTACCTGTTGCGCTTGCAAATGTCTACTTGGCCCCACCACAGAACGTTGCCAGAAGCCCAAAAACCGCTATCGGCATGCTGTCAAAGCATATGGGTTTTTAATTTCCTACAGCACTGGCAATACCCAGGGATATCAACGTCTAGGAGTACACAAGCGGCTGCCCCTCCAACCTGCCGACAGTGCGCCACATGCGATCTGGAGAGGACACAATCCAGCTGGCACGTGCTGATTGGTTTAGCGTTGATCAACTCTAATGAGCAAGCCCTGATGAAAAAGAACCTCCGTGAGCAAGCCCTGATGAAAAAGAGGCAGCTCTTACGCATGTACCAAGCCTTCTGAAAGCAGCGAAGTAGCCAACTGCCTGGCAGCTGCCTCGAAATCAAGGGCATAGCGGTCTATCCAGGCCACGTCCTCCTGAACAGCGTCCGCCTCCACCCAGTCCTCGGCGAGGTGGTCGCTCCTTGATGACATGAGGTAGTAGTGGTTCTGGATAAGCAGCGGTGGGTCCAGAAAGCCACATTCTCCATCACCAGTCCCAACCTGTGTACACCGTGGCTGTCTCACTTCTCTTCCCTTTGTACTTTCAGGTGGCGTGCATGCATGTGTGTGTGTGTGTGTGTGTGTGTGTGTGTGTGTGTGTGTGTGTGTGTGTGTGTGTGTGTGTGTGTGTGTGTGTGCGCGCGCGCGCGTGTGTGCACACACGCGCGAGTGAGCGCACACGGTATCCAATGTTGCGTACTGTGCCCCCCCGCTGCCTCCTCCTTCTCTTCCTCTGGCACCTTCTCTTCCCCATCCCAACCCTTCTCCACCCGCTTCCTGCCCCCATCCATTCCGCAGGCCCAATGACAGCATCCCTTGGCTTGTCAGGAAAATGCAGGAGTGCAGATCATCTTTAGAAAGTTGCCGTTGCGCACGCCTCTTCAAGGCCGACAGCGGACCTTATATTATGCCATGCTGTAATGGTCGTAAATATTTGTTGCCTTGCGCTGGAGAGCGTGGAGAAAGCACGCAACGGTTTCATCCTTTGCAACCTGCAGCAACCATCAAGTAACAGGGGCACAAGATGTTGCCTTGTGCTAAACAGCACTGGGGAGAGCAGGCAACAGTATGCAGCTCGAATCGGCATCAGCCATGAAATAAACAGGTGAACAGACAACACCTTAGCCCACTCCCAAACCTCTAAACTCCCATAACTCCCACACTCCCATAACTCCCATAACTCCCAAACTCCCATAACTCCCAAACTCCCATAACTCCAATAACTCCCAAACTCCCATAACTCCCATGACCCCCAACACAGTTGATAGGGGAAGGTCACCTGGTGGGCCGCTGCGCGCCATGCTCGCCATGCCTTGACGACATATTTTCCTCTGAGTACGGGCTCCCAGGGTGCCACGCAGACTAAGCTGTGGTGGGATTCGAAAGGTTCCACCTTCTTTGCCAACCTCATGCGTGTGACCAGGCGACCTGACCTGCCCTGTGCGATGGCTGTCACCGACTCCCATGCAGTCACGTTGGGATTTCTGTCTCCGCCTCCTTCTAGCTTGGTGCTCCTCCATTGATTCATCCTGTCCTGCCCACGCCGATCATGTGCAGGGTTGGACGGGTACAATGGGACCAGGATGGGATCAGGACTGCACATACTTCAAATGGGCCCAGGCTCATAGAATCTATGCGTGATGGGTTGTGTGTGTGTGTGTGTGTGTGTGTGTGTGTGTGTGTGTGTGTGTGTGTGTGTGTGTGTGTGTGTGTGTGTGTGTGTGTGTGCGTGCGTGCGTGCGTGCGTGCGTGCGTGCGTGCGTGCGTGCGTGCGTGCGTGCGTGTGTGTGTGTGTGTGTGTGTGTGTGTGTGTGTGTGTGTGTGTGTGTGTGTGTGTCTGTGTGCGCCTGTGCGTGTGTGTGGGGGTGTGTGGGCGGGCAAGGGGGCTACACAGATTGGTTAGCCTTAAAAGGGCCTTCAAGCAAAGCAATGATCGCGTCAAAGTGTGGATACGTGGAATAAAGGCTTTATCCTGGCGGCACCAAGGGGGAAAGAGGGGGGAGATGCTCACCAGCGGAAGCTGTGATGATTCGGGTAGTCGTCCAATGCCTGCCAGGCGCGAATCACGTCGGGGACAGTGTACAGGCTGCCCTGCGGGTACAAGAACTCGTCGCCGTCAAAGTACATGAGGTATTTGGAGTCGTAACGAAAGCGGTGCAGGCAGTCATTGTCCTTTACCGGCTGATTGTACGTCCATCCTTTGGGGGCATCCGGCGTACCGCCTATGGTGCTCCAGTCAATGACAGTGGCCTTGCCCCGCTGCTGGTAGTAGGCCAGGACTGCTGCCTGGAGGGGCTGCTTCTGGCAGGAATCCACCAGGTACACATACACGTGATCGACTTGGAGGACTTCCACATGGTATGCAAACCACTGCAGAAAATACCCAGGGTCCCCTCCCCTGAAAATGACCGGCCCCAGGCAGACCCCCGTGAGCTGCTTCCGGGGTACTGCCGACAGCCAATCGGGGTCCCTAGCGGACTCCCCACCCTGGCGATCGCCGGGGTCAAGATCGGAGGCATTGGTATTCAAGTGTACTGCCGATCCACGAGGTAATTGCCTAGTGGGGGCAACGGCTGTGGTAGCTGCCCCACGACTGCCTTCGAGGCCGTTCTGAGCGGACTCCAGAAGATCGGCCGAACGATTGTCGAGCCGCGCTGCCGAGCACTGAATTCCCGGAATGATCAGTCGAACCGCGGAGGCTTCCTTGAAGGTTGCCAGCTCAGGCAGCGGGCACAGCGCCCTGACGTACGAGTGGGGCGCCCCATGGATGCCTTCACCTTCCAAGAATGTATCGCAGTACTGTACAGGCCCCATACGCGTGTACTGTTCATCCAGATATTCCACCTCCAGCAATTTTTCTACTCCTTCAATTAAGGCCAACATGTTGAATAGCCAGTCGACTCGGCCAACTACCAGCAGCGCGATGCGCACTCCTTCGGGCAGGCTAAACGGCAAATAGGGCCCCAGCACGTTGGCCCCACGGCCATAGGCATCCGTGCATCTGGACAGGTTGACCAGCGAAATGTCCACCAGCATCGGAGCGAGGGGATCCGTGGGGCCTGGGTCCAGCTCCTCCGGTATAGTCGCTTGCGATGATTCTTCTTCGACTCGGTTCTGCTGGAGACCTGTGCTGCAAAGGAGTTGGCTTTGCACGTTACAAGAGCCATATTGCCGGGCAGTAGCTTGTATGACCAGCTATAGTAAAAAGTTAACTCGCCTGAGATAACATGCAGCAGTGCGGGCACATTCATGGACGCAGGGTGGAAAAGCAAATGAGCGGCCTTCTTATGAACCGCCAGCTGTGCAATATAGAGGCCAAGAGGGAGTTGAATGCTTCTGATGATTACGTCGCCGCCACCCAAACCCCCGCCCGACACTCCAACTACCAACTTTGATTGGTGGGTCTTGACCTGTCCTTGCATGTTCCTTCGCAAGAGAGCTTGCATGCCGTCTAACTTTACCACATGTCCCATTCCCTTTGTGCCATTTGTTCCATTCCCTTTGCAACAGAGCTTGGCATGAGGACCAACTTTAAGACAAGTTCCATACAGAGAGGGGGGGTGGGGGAAGAGAGAGAGAGGAGAGAGGGGGGGCCACACACACACACACACACACACACACACACACACACACACACACACACACACACACACACACACACACACACACACACACTTGCACACACACACACACACACACACACAAACACACACACACACACACACACACACACACACACACACACACACCCACAGAGAGAGAGAGAGAGAGAGAGAGAGAGAGAGAGAGAGAGAGAGAGAGAGAGAGAGAGAGAGAGAGAGAGAGAGAGAGAGAGAGAGAGATGGGGGGGGGTGTGAGTCACAGAAGGGGGGCATCTCCGCTTGGAGGCCAACAGTACAGTGTGTTGACAGATGCAAGAAGGGCAAGAAGGAAAGGAAAAGAGAAGGGCTAGGGAGAGGCCAGAAGACATGTTGCGACTAGCATGTGGAGACATCTACCCAGTGACAGGGGGGAAAAACGTAGCACCTTTCCAACAGGCTGGGCACAGGGCTAGCAGCCGCAATGTGAGCCACAGTTACAAGAGCGGAGAAACCCATAACCCAAAGGGAGGATTGATTCGGGTTAGAGGGGTGGGCTCAACACGCGACTGACACACCGGTTGTTGATGAGGTGTCTCACCCGAGAGTGCAGTGCCATTGCCACCAATGCCCAGAGGGATGGCCTTGATCCGTGTCAGATCAATCCCCAACGACTTTTGTAGCCAGTACCTGCCCGGGCCGAACGCATGTGCTGCATGCTGACGGGGTTGGCGTTTCTCCGGCGCCTTTGTTGAGGGCTCAAACATCCCGTCATGGCCATCGTGCTGGAGTTTAGAGGGCTGAGGGATGGGACTCTGCTCTCCAGTAGAAGTAGATCCAGGCTCATGCTGAATGCCACCCCTTCTGGAAGAGGGCTCTTGTAGAAGGCCCCCTGCGGCGTCTCCTATGCTGGTTTCTCCCCTCTCTCCAAGCGGGGCACAGTCCAATAATGTGCATGGGGCTGTGGTAAGCAGATGAGCAGACTGTGGCCCGGCATCAAGGAACCGCACATGTACTCGCATCCACAAGCGCTGCCCAACATGTCCTGCAGTTATGACAGTTGCCTTCAACGAGCGAATCTGTAAACGGGGAGCGTCCCTTGGGTGCTAAGCTAATGATGACCCCCATGTCGTGCCAACGGTTGCTGGATAAACTTGTGAATGTCAAGTACGCTGTGGACGCTGTGATGCTTTTCCTCCTGAGCAGACTGTGGATGATATTTCCCAGATGGACGGCAGACAGGTATATCCTAGACAGGTACCCCAAGATGGACGACAGGCAAAACGCCATCTCCAGGCCATGCTTTCCTCTTCCGAAGTGCTCTACCTCAGCCACAGACGCTGAACAAACGCTTCTGCCAAATGAAAAGTTGCTATCAACCAGTTGACACTGCAGATACTCTTCTGTGTCCAGCTTGTGATAGCATCATGCCAGATTCCAAACGGGAAAGTGCACAATTAGATCATGGCAGGAGATCGGCGAGTTTGGGAAGCTAGCGTCTGACATCTGGGGACATCATGCAATTCAGGCGCATACGTTTTCCGAGTACAAACTAAACGCTGACACAGTCTCACCAGGAATTTGTGCGATCCGGAAGTCACTGAAATACACAAGCACGCATTGAAGTGCTGTAATCAGCAGAAGCCCAGTTGTCCCCACCACAATTTGTCGCTTTGTCAACAGGCAGCCTCCTAAGCGACGCCCTGGCATTGCGAGCCGATGCCTTAGTAAATAGTACGATTAGATTCTCATGAATCAAAACCCCATCCATCTTGCCAAATAGCCTTACATGTGACGGGCATCGCCCTTCCCGATCGGTGGTCCAGCCTCTTTTCGCCCCTTTTTGACGCTACGAAAGCTTACGGCTTGGTCATTGTTATGTAAAGGGTGATTTCGTGGCACGGAAAACCCCAGAAAGCCTTCATTTGACTGCGAGTTGATGGACTTACATAAGCCGTGACTCGGAGATGATTCGGGTGGTTGTCAAAAGTCTCCGATAAAAGCGCATTCAATCTGCGGAATGAGGACATTGCTTATAAACATGAATGTTGTACCGAATCTGCCTTCGTTTCCCAAGGTATCCCAGAAGCATTTAAACTTCGCGCGCTGGCGGGCAGCCCGGATCGAGATCAATTATCTCAGGTGATCTGGGTCGGATCTTGCTGAAGAGGAGTGGCTGTCAGTGACAGCGAGCTCACTTTGTGCTGGTGTTGGAAGGAAGGAAAGAAGGAATGTGTGGGCCAACCCCAGTGAGTTTCGCACTCCTACGTATTGTATTTGGAAGTACGGTTCGAGTGCATTCATGCATGCATGCATGGACACTAGACCTTAAGGTGGAAAGTGCCTGCCACCAGGACTCCCAAACAAACCAGGATATGCTGCACTCTTTATTCTAAAGAAACCAGTCAGAGGTCCGCTAATGAGACAATTGCACTTACAAGTTGTAAGTTACAACATAAAATTCCCACACATATGTGTGTATTGTGTACACATACGTGTATTGTGTACACATACATGTATTGTGTACACATGCGTGTATTGTGTACACATGCGTGCATTGTGTACACATATGTGTCTTGTGTATGGATTGTGGGTATCATGTTACACATATGGATATGGTGTATGTAATGGGAGGACGGGTATGTACATATGTGTCTGGGACCATTGAAATTTGACATTCTTTATTTTTCAGGGTTCTGTTAGCTAGTAGGGTTGACACCTAGGGGAGAAGGGGGGTGGGGGACTTGTAAAGGTTATAGCAAAGGGGTCAATTTGCCGGAGGTATCGGGGAGGGAGATTAAGGCTCTCGCCCCCATCTTCCTTTTCCTACGTGCATAACAATAACAAATGCAGGGTCTTTTCTGTGTAGCCCAGCTGTTATCGTACTGAAAGTTTGCTGTATCGGTTGACCGCTATTATAAAGCCATCGCCTTTTATGTCCGAATTTACAACGTACAACAATGTAAACACACCCATGTTAAAGGCGCATCAGTGATACTATCACTCTTCCAAGTGTTATGGGTCATGACACACATTGATCAAGGCTTGATCAAGGCTTCGAGCACGAACAAATGGAGGGGAAGCCAGTATAAACGAGCACATGTTTATTCAGAAAATGCCATAAGCAAGCGTGCGTGTCAAGACGTGTGTTTAGGTAGTAGTTTGGAGGAAGAAGAAAGAGGGTGTATGGGAAAGAAACGTAGGCGCCTAGTCTGGAAAGTACTGTGCAAAAACGAATCGCTGTCGAGGCTCTCTATTGGTAATGGACGGATGAAAATTCTCTGCCCTGCGTACTGGTGCTGCAGTGGGTAGTGCATTTACCAACGAGGCAGCACTCCAGTCAGCATCGTGCAATCTTGGACAGTTTTTTTTTTTTTTTTTTTTTTTTTTTTTTTGTCTACACATGTGC
>KV908421.1:115000-135000 GCA_002005505.1 Botryococcus braunii
GCTCGATCTGGACCCAGGCCCATTGTAACCGCTGTACGACCGGGAAGCAGGAGGAAGGGCACGCTGACTGTACTGGTAGGTGGCACCCGGTCGGAAGTTGGGTCTGCGCCAACAGAAAGGAAAGATCACCAAGGAAGTCATTGAAGACTCCAGTTGACATTCTGCCTCCATAATCAGCGGTGCCAATAAGAAATGACCCTTTGGCAACTGAAACTGATTTTTGTGCAAGGGATTTCCATATTGCTGGAGGAGCCGATTCCTCACTATACACGAACGCGGACGGGCGCACAGCCGTTCTCCCCCCTAAACCAGCCCCGCCCCCCCCCCCCAAAAAAAAAACATACACACCCCCACGCGCGTACCCACACCCACACCCCCCCCCCCACACACACACACACACACACACACACACGCGCGCGCACGCACCAGTCCCTCCCCCCCCACCCTCTCCCCATTTCCCCCTCTCCCTCCCACTCTCTCTTCCTCCCCCCCCCCTCCCTCTGTCTCTATGTGTGTGTGTGTGTGTGTGTGTGTGTGTGTGTGTGTGTGTGTGTGTGTGTGTGTGTGTGTGTGTGTGTGTGTGTGTGTGTGTGTGTGTGTGTGTGCGCACGCGCTACGGTCCCATCCGCAACAGTGCATGTCCCCCCCCCCCCCCCCCAACACACACACACACACACACACACACACACACCCACAGACACACACACAGACACACACACACACACACACACACACACACACACACACACACACACACACACACACGAGAAACCTTATGCTTTCCGATACCTTTGTCAAGAGAGTCCATTCCCAACTTTTTGATCCTTCCAGGCAATCCTGGAGCCACCCCCATCCTATCGAGGTGTACACAAAATTTAAACAAGAAGCTTCATGGTTTAGATCTAAACATATGATGCTGTTGTGAAAGTACTCCAAAATGCACCATTTCACCGCAACAATTTGCTCTGGCACCTCAACTAGGCCTAGGCATAATGTCTGCTTTACCCTGATAAGGAACGAGTCATTGCAGTGCCTGACGGTGTCCGCTGGTGACCAGTTACACGGGTGGGGAGGGGGCTGGAGGCTGCTGGCATGATTTCCCGAGAGTAAGTGGGTGCATGATCTACGGTCTGCATGAGAGCGGTATGCGGTAAAGGGCGGCGGGGGCTTGAAACGCCTCCTTCCAGACCATGAGGTCCAACAAGAAGTTCAACACCCTCTGCCATTTTCTGCAGTAGTGAATCCGTGGCCTGCAGAACAGCATTGCTCAAGTCAATACAAAACATGGTTGAATGTCCATTCAAAGCGTATTTTTTGAGGCCTCACCTGAAAATCGGCCATATCCCCAAGGGATTCAATCTGCTCTACTGTCAGGCCACTTAGGGGCTGAGACGTGGCTGCAGGAGTGCCTGGAGCTCCTGGGACCTCCACAGGAGGTGCAGCAGGAAGTGTGTTGTTGCTTCGAAGTGAGCTGACACTGATGCTGTCACTTGGAGAGGGAATGCGATCAGTACTTTCCTCAGTTTCTGCGGGAGTACCAGGGGCTAGCTTGAGAACTGACAAAGCATCTGAAAGCGGGGTGGGGCCTGAACTTGCATCATCCATTCCCCCAGAGGCTCGGATCAGCTCAAGCGGCCCTTGAAGTGCAGCTTCAAAGAATGACCGAACATCTGAGGGAGCTTCAGCGCAAGAGGCAAGGAGGTCTGCGTCAAGTTTTTCCAGCACAGCCTGCATGACCCAGACGTCCTCTCCAGCAGACTTGTCCAAACTGCACCATGTCAAAACTGCCCCAAAACTTTGTTTTTCTGACCCAGACCACCACTGACTGCAATTGCCAATGCTCTAGTACGTCGACGGTGGTGGTGAAACTTACACTACGGGTGTGTGTGAGGTTCGAAACACAGAGAACCTGATAGCTCAATTCCTACACTTTTTTCTTGTGTCCCTTCCCCAGAAATTGGGATGAACACCTCCACTGGGGACATAGAAAGTGCAAGGATGAAATTATGCCAGGACAGAGGGAGTAATAATGAATACCCCACAACAAAAAGCACAAAAATTTGATTGACCACCAAACAAGGAGAAGACACACTGCCCCTTCCTCTTGCACCAAAACTCTTCTCTGAAGATCAGGAATGCAGGGGCACACCTTGAATGCAGCATACAGCTCAACTTTGTCTTTCCGTAACCGCTCCACCTGTTCATAGTTCAATGTGGTTATTCCTCTTCGACCTGAAACATACATTTGCCTGCTGATTGCCCACTTACTGTTGAGATGAGCAAGGGTGCCGGGAAGGGAAGGGACCGTATGAATAATGCCACAGGGAACTTGCAATGCTCAGTTCTGACTAGTTAAGATGTGACGGCACTTCCACGGTGCCAAGAATAACAACTGGCAGTGTTGCCGAGACCGATGACGAGGCTTCACCCACCTCATTTCGGGCTTCTGAAACTTCTTGCTGCAACCGGTTGTTGGCTTTAAACACATATTGATTAATAGCTGCTGCTCGTTTGCTGTGGTCAATTGATATTAACAAGCGCTGCTCCGCCTCCAACCTTTTGTCCTGTTCTTGGAGCAGTGCTACTCTGCACCAGTAGAACGCCAACATTTCGGGTGTAAGTCTCAGGGTACCTCCCATGAACTAGGCGGTCCATTATTTCAGCTTCTCACAGCCTCCTTCACACTTCTACCACATGTTCGCTAATTTCTTCTTGTGCAGGCACCCACTCCTAGGCCCTCTTGGGGAGAGCTGACAGGGCATCCAATGTAACTGCGAGGTAGAACATGACATCGCATTTCACAAATATGGAGCAGACTACACCCAAAGATCTTTTCTGCCAGCCAAAGCACTTCTTCGTTTAACGCCGACGGGCGTTCCAACACCCAACAAAGGACGAAGACGGACAAATGCCGGGCGGCGCTTAATCGCGTTGAGACGTAAGGTATAAAGATATAAAACCATTTTAAGTAAGCCTATCAGGACCCTCAGCATCATGAGATAGAGGCAACAAGCCCCAAGAGGTTCGGTCGGACAAGGTACCTTAGTGGGCCCTAAGTTGACCTCTACCCCAACCCAAGCCCTAAAAGTAATATATTGCGTGGCTGGCACGAAAAAAAGTGACAAACCAAGGGAAAAGGGTTGGACATCCCCAAACACCAGGACATTAGCATGCTTGGCCTGAGTGATCTAGAATACTAGCAGTAACTACTCAAAACTCAAGTTCCATCCAGCAAGTCATGAGACCTGGTCTGACAACATATATTCCAAATTCAACTGGCTGGGGGCCGCAAAACGGGACTTTTGCTACTCACTGCTTCTCGGCCAGTTCTAGTTGAAGTGTCCGTATTCGCTGCTGAGTTTTGAACCTCTGGTCTGCTTCACCCCCACTTCTATCCGGATATGAACCTGACCTTGCAAAATCCACTGAGCCCCCACTGCTGGAAATTCCTGCAATTCCTCCTGATGTCTGTTCATACAGCTGATTGAGTGATGATCCCGACTCCGAGCGTCTGTGTCCTGTCGGCCCGCTCGACAATGTCCGTGGCATTAAAGGATCTCGGTCTCGTTTATCTGCCAAGATTGTCTGTGAAGCATTTAATCTCCCACGGGAATCCTTCATCACCTTCCCATAAAATTCCCGGACCCTCTGGACCGACCGCTACCTGCCCCAGTCGGTCCTCGCACCTTGGCCGGCAACGTCACAATGGAGAACCCCACCTGGAAAGCCCAGGCGCGGGCTTTGGCGAGGACAGTCCCTCCCCTTAACGAACTTGCTTATAATCGTCGTTCCGATGCTGTACGGCTTGGAGTGTTGAGAGTGTGGACTGCATATCATAGAGGCCTGGCATTGTGATATCATGAATCGATGATACCCAAACCCCTCGCGCCCTAACGGGTCCTCGTCGATCCGAAATCCGCTAACCTTGATTTGAGAGTGCAACTCATATACACCCAGGTCCGCGAACAGGAGCAACAAATGGGTTTTAGATGAGGATGCACCTCATAAGTTAGAAGTTCTTGACCGGAAGTGGACGCGTGGCAGGTTGCTTTGTCACGGTAGCCAGTCGGTTCAAGGACCAAGCACAAGTTATTGTTAGTCGCTGACGTCTGCAAATTGATTATGCCGTGTTGGTCACGAGCCTAGGGTATAATGCAGTTGTGGTCTTGCACTTCGAGCGAGGTGTCCCGAACGTCGTACACAACATCTGCGTCACCAGTCAAAGTTCCGGAACGTTAGCGTCTTTCGAGTCTTCATAATTTCACCTGCTTGCTTTTTCCCTTCACGCCTTTAGTTTGAAGAGAAGGTGCCCATTAGGTCCTTTTCAGTCAGACGACGAGTCTGTTGCTCGATCCACTGACTAAGAATGTTGGATGTTTGGTGCCGTTCGGTACTTTCCATTATATCCACACATTTTAAAAACTTCTGTCAAGGTGTCGACTAACACACGCTCTATTTGTATATTCAGCTAGTGGCTAGTTTGTGGGAAGTTCAACAGGTGGATTTTTTAAAAAATATTTTTTGAAGCGCATACAGGAGCCCAGCAGAGCGTAAGAGTTTACTCAAATCACAACATGCCAGACTTAGTGTAACACAAATTCCTCCGCTCTTCAGGTGTGTGTGCGTGTGTGTGTGTGTGTGTGTGTGTGTGTGTGTGTGTGTGTGTGTGTGTGTGTGTGTGTGTGTGTGTGTGTGTGTGTGTGTGTGTGTGTGTGTGGGTGGGTGGGTGGGTGTGGGTGCGCGCGCGCGCGCGAGCGCAGGCGTCTGCGTGTGCGCATGCACGGGCGCGGGTGCGAGTCCGCGCGCCACGCGCATGGGCTTGCTTCATTGGATCTGTGGTTTAGCTTGATTTTCAGTTTCTATTGTTTCCTGCTGCCTTTCGAGGCCTTTTTGTTGCTTCAGAGGGGTGGCGGTGTGGAAGGAATTGTGCTGGCAATGATAGGATTGGAGAAAGGTAAAATGTGCACAGTATCTGCTGTTCGGGAAGTCGAAATTGAAATTGGGCCGGTCTCCTTGCTGTTGGGGACATATGAAGTTGTCTCCAGCTGCTACCCTTGAAGGCAGATTGCTGAGATGTGTACATCAACTTGGTTTCAACCTCCCTAAAGGTTTAAGGCAGATGTCGACAAATTGCATCCACCCCCTTGGTAACATCACATGATTTGTCTGGCCATTGTCAGAGAGAAAACACGTGCTCCGCGGGTTCGGCAACACACCGAGTTGACCATCAACGTCAAAATCACCCCGGTCTTGGTCCTGGCTCTAGGGTTTCTCCAATGTTCCTGGTCCTGGTGGTTGGACAGACTGGCATTTGAATGTGGAAAGGATTATACAAATGTAAAATCTCTATGACCAGTCAACAGAAACATGTTCTTAATGCCGATTTGAGCCTTCTTTGCCTGATACAATCAAAAAATAGAATCTAGTCCATCATGCTCACAGCAATTCGCTGTATCACGTAGAAGGTGGTATGGACTTGCCCTATACCTAGGTTGGAAACAAGAAGGGGGACGAGGGGCGGACAGGGGGCGGTGGGGGGAGAGGGCGGGAATGAAAGGGGGGATGGGGAGGGAGAGAGGGTGGGTGGGTGTGCGCGCGCCCGGGGGGGGGGTGGGGAGGGTGTGTCTGTGGGGGGGTGGGAGGGAGGGGGTGTACAACAGCACAAATGCAAGATGATTTTGATCATGATGATGATGGTATTCAAAAGGAAGTATTCTGGCCTTGCATTGAAGCAAAGCAACGGAATAGCCACAATTTGAGGGTCAGTGGTGCAAACAATCCTAGATTGACCGAAACATCAAAGTGTCTGTGGCAGGTCTCAAATCACCAAATCTGTTGTCTCAACGGGGATTTGACCCACAATTTGCTTCTGCTTTGGCTAATGTTGAGCAAGGACCATAATGATCTACAACAAGCCAATTTACAATGGCGCAGTTGTGTGAGAAATACAGATAAACATAGAAGATTATGAGCAAAAACCCAGCAAAGCAAGATGTCTGCTGCTCAAATTCAGATGATCCAGAATAACGCGGACATATTTTAACCCCCCCTTTCCATCTTGGAGTGTCCTTCAGCCACTCTATCTGCTCTAACTCAATGGCAAGACACATGCTAGGCAAGCATTCACTTTCGCTTCTGTGCACCCTACTGCCCCTAAGCATGGCCCCTGCTCTGAGGCTCAATAAAGGGAGGGAGAGAGAAGTGGGGCCGCCACTCCCAACACAAAGTACAAAAGAGCTGCTACATATAGAGGCTTTGGGAATTTGTGGCTTCCAAATTTGCCAGCTTTTGCATGCCATTTATACAACAGGGAAGCACCTGTAAGTGCCCACATCAATAACCCAAGTCCATAGCTTCATGGCCTGCCAAATACAAGGGGAAAATGCAAGCTTCTAGCCACCACTACACTTACCCCTCTTCTCCATTACTCTTTGGACTTAAAAATCGAAGCATATCCTAACCGTGTTACTCTTTGTCTGCAATTGCAATGTATGTGCTGGCCTGACGCTAACTGTGTTGGTTCTCAACCCTGCTGCAGATCCCAACAAAACGGCTGGTAATATTATAATGTTCTTGCCGTGAATGCATTTTGATGTCAAAATCTCACCGCTGCCCGCTAGAGGCATCCTGCTTTTGTACCTGAAGGGCATGCAACTAGGAAAGGTCCCGCATATTCAGAGAATGCCCATCTTCAAGCCCCCCGGGGGGCGCCCGGGGGGGGGGGGTCAAGCAAATTCAGAGATGATGGTCTGCGCCAGACGGTGCACTGCAGATTGGACAGGCCCAATCAGCGGTTGATCAGCCTGCGGCATGTCGTACTTGTCCAGGTCATTTGCTGAAACCCACGCAATTTCCTGGCCTTCTTTTCCTTGTGGATCACCTCCCCACTTACTGCATTCTGCAACACAAAACCCAGCATCAGAGACTCAGGGTAGCAACTGGGTTTGGGAGGGGGAAGAGGTTTCAATCGTGTTCAACATCCTAAGAATGACCATTTGCATCCCGATCCACGGCGAGGGTGGAACACATTCTTCCGAGCAGCTATTGATCAGGCATGACCAGCCATCCACATTGAGAACTGCAACCCTCTAAAAGGACGTCTGGTCAATCAAAGCACAAGAGCTGCCACAATCTGGCTGCCCTAAACTGGCAGGCCACACTTTTTCCCACACTATGAACACCCGTTGTACTTCTTTGCTTAAAAATCTAGGCAGCCCCTTAGGCGCCAAACATTGAACAATATGTTCCTTTAGATGCCTGCCGTTGAAAGCACTGAAATCTTGTGCTGACACATCCCAGAGTCCCGATATTGCATCATCCAGAGGGCAGCGCCGGCCAAGTATTCCCAGTACACTGGAAGACAACCACACCATGCTCCTGGTCATACTTGGGAGTTCTCTCTTAAGTTTAACTTCCAGCCTGGAACAGGAGGGGGGGAGGGGATAAAGGAGTGATTTCCCTAAGCCCATCAAGGATGCGTGCAGGAACTGCAGACACTGATGGACATCCAGTGAAAGGCTCATTCCTGGGCAAGCAAAAACTGGGCGGAGACAGCGCACCATAAAGAGGCATGAGAAGATGAAAATCATCATAAGAGTGAGAAGCAAATGTGAGCGGCTTCAGATCCTCAAAGCTGACCTGAATAGCCAGCACATCACCACTATAATCCTTGTATGTTCATCATCCCCACTTCACCATTTAGGGTAAGGGAAAACAAGACGCCGGATGACAAAGTACTACACAGCATCGGCATCAGTGCAGAAAACTCGTTTGCCTGTTGATTTGCAACCTGGCATAACCTTGCTCTAGGCCCTGCTTCATGCTGCATTTTCTGTTTGCTCAATTGCCACGCGATATCACAGATTAATGAAGGTCGCCCTGCTTTTTAGGGGGGGGGGGTGGGGGGGGGGAGAAGGGGCTTAATCACTTTCCACGAAGTTGCAACTAAGGTTGAATTTCACTACAAGCCAAGGCCAACAAGATTGTCCACCCAGCACCCTTCCAGGTGCCTGCAGGAGGGATGTGTCAACGTTGTTTACTTTTGACTGTCTGCAGGACAAGAAGGCATACAATGCACGCACATCCGTGCTATGGTAATCAGTCCCACCTTAATGCCCAGCTCCTCCTCCAATTCCCGAATGAGTGCCTGCTCAGGGCGCTCTCCCTCATCAACCTGTGACATTCCTCCACCACGCCAATGTTCAGTGCCTGGCACACAAAGCGCCTGCTGAGATGAATAGGAGCAGACCATTTCTGTTGGCAATGCTCTCACTAAAAGAAAGCCACAGAAACTACACAAACAGAAGGTCAAAGCGGATGAACGAAGAAACAGATTGCAAGGGACGAGCGTAATTGAAAAACACACCCATCTCCTAGAGCAACGCGACGATAAGGGACACAAAATGGGTTGCATTTAGGTCAAGCCAAGCTGTAAGGACTGGCAAGAATGAAAGTAACGCCCAGCCAAAGCAGGCCCACCTTGCCCCCGGGGAACTCCCATAATCCGGCAAGTGCTCGTCCCTCAGGTCTTTTTGCCAGCAGCACACGGCCCTTCCCATCAATCAGAGCTGCCGCCACCACAAGGACTAGCTTCTCTGCAACCTCATTTTCTTGCATGTCAGTAAGCCCTGAGCCAGCGGCATCAAGCCGACATCAAACGCCCCGTGCTAATTTATCAATAATTATACCGGACCGGCCAAAAGAAAGGTCATATCATGGCATGGCCGGCAGTGGCTGGCGACCAGTGTCATGTGTGTGTATTATTTCAACAGTTATGAAAGGGGCCCTTATACCCATTATGCAGGGGAAAATGACAGAGGTTTTTGGATGCCTAAAATAATATTTGAAATTGTATTGTGGTCCGTATGGTATATATGTCTTGTATTAGGAAATGCGGAGGGGGCGTTGGGAGGGGACCGAGCATACGAACTCTTCCTGCGTGAACATGGTTCTCATGTGCAATAACCCACATGCATGGCAATCCTCTCTCCCTCCCTCCCTCGTCCCCCTCCCCATCCCTCCCTCCCCCCTGCCCCTTCTCCCTCCCCCCCCCCTCTCTCCTCTCTCTCTCTCTCTCTTCCCCCCCCCCCTCCCTCTCTCTCTCTCTCTCTCTCTCTCTCTCTCTCTCTCTCTCTCTCTCTCTCTCTCTCTCTCTCTCTCTCTCTCTCTCTCTCTCTCTCTCTCTCTCTCTCTCTCCCCCCCCCCCTCCCTCCCTCCCTCCCTCCCTCCCTCTCCCTCCCTCCCTCCCTCCCTCCCTCCCCCCCCCCCCCTTTTTCTGGAAGCTGTGCACGAACCGCACCTGACATCTTAAGTCCAGCACGAGGGACTGTTCGAGGGAGATTACGGACAGGCACACGGCGTCTTATGCCTTTATTCCAACTCCAAACTAGGTTCTTAGAGCGCCGGATGCCTGCTCTGATAGTTGAGACGCGTTTGCTGAGTGCTCTGATTTGCTCTTGCTTGGCAATCTCACCAAGAGGCACTGGAAACCCCAAACACAGGAGCAGCAGTTCACAGTGGCCTTAGATACCAAGGCAACTAGCGTATGGTTGGCTCATAGCCACAAACGAGCATGGACCCATGTATACCTAGAAATTCCTGGAGAGACTATCCAGCACTCACGGCAGGTTAAGCAAAGGTCTTCACGATGTTAGAAACATACCCCAACCTTCAACGCTCCCAAGAACTCGTTGCCTCAGCCCCGTGTTTGTGATAAGACTGTCGTATGAGAAGTAGTTCTCTGCAGCCTCTTCAATTTTTTTCAATACTTCCTCCCGGGCCTTCTTTCTCAATTTCTGGATGTTCTTATGGTTGGTAGATTCTTGCTTTCCTTCTCCAGTGACACAGCCAATTGAATCAACACCATGTCTCAGCCAGAAAAAGAAAGACTGTCTTAGCTGTCCGAAAGAGGGCGCTCAACTTTTAACTGCAGTTATACATCTCATTCACCAGTTCGTAACATTTCGCTAATGTATTAAAGTTTCTGAACGGACTTGCACTTCGAGCCCGGTAAACAAGAAGTACCTTTACATCTGATGACGTCTTGTATTCGGTTTATAGAGCTGTACAGTGTGTAAGTCAAGGCTATCTGTCCTCTACCAGCTAGCGATGTCAGCATTTAAAGAAGAATATCGCTTGTTTTGTCAGCGTTCATGCTCCCAAAACACTGCTTGAAGAAGAAATCAGCCCGGGAAAGGCCTTCTTCGCCTGGTGAAAGCGACCCTTATTTTCGGCTGGAATACGAGACCACAAGGGAGAAGGAGACCACAAATTCCGGGACCTATTCCTCCCTTATAATTGCTAGATGAAACGGGGAGGACAGGCCAGATGCATTCTTGTGCACAATCGTGGTCGGGGTCTAAGCAGCCACCGACCCCGCTCCGGATCGGATCTAAGTTAGAGCATCTAACCACGTCTTGTACCGTATAAGTTGTACTACAAGTAATCAACACGTGGTAGTACCACGTGTACCACTGGTACGGTATTCTTCTCGAATTGGAAAGTACGGTATTCTGGTGGGAGTTCAGGCTTCCCGTCTTTATTCCTTTCTTTTCTACACCTTTTTCTTTCTCATACGGTCCCAACGGTACAAGAGCTTCTTGCCCTGGAACCTGCTTTGTCTCAACGGCTTGGACATGTTCAAACGTTTTTGTTATTAGCTCCATCTAGTAAGAAAGGTGTCTGACACACGTGTCGGAAAGTTCTTAAATAAATCGGAACTGAGTAATCTGTCGAAGTGATGGGACCAAGTCTCCAGAGGTGGCAAACGCAGAACAGGATCATACTCGGTGCTTCAACTTTGACGATAAATGTATGGTTAGATTGTAAACTCAGCGTCTCTCCGTCGGGTCAAGCCGGTTTGCCTGACATCCAGCCCATCACCCGAATTATTAAGATAAGCTGCAGCAGTGTTTGTCTCACTACCTCTGACCTTAAGCTCTGCGTCTCAGCTCCTTTCAATCTTAATCACCGGTGCAAGCAAATGCATGGGCATCGGCGACTATCTGTCCCCGTCAATGCACCACTTAATATAGGGGTATATCCAGAGGTTCTTGAGAGACAAGTGGGTCGAGTGGGGTGTATGTGCTTTAACATGTTTGTTACGGGACAACTCCTCCCACTTCCTGAGGAAGGGTTCTTGACCAGGGTTTTGCTTGGACCTACTCTTCGAAGTAGCAGTGGGAGATCTGATCTACTTTTCACTATGCTCTTACCGATAATGTTCTCCTGTCCGAGTGTATGACTCCACGGCCAGGTTTTGCTCTGTCAAACTCTTTTTACAAGTAGTCTACTAGACGTAGACGAGTGATCTTTCCAACACTGCTCTTCTTCAAGTGGATGACACCCTAAGCAAAACACAGGGTGTCTTTATTCAAGCATTTGTTGCAAGGCACGCAGGTTCTTTGCATCCTAATGTATGTGTACTTCTATAGCCCATGATAACAACCATAAATGATAGCACGTCCCCCACCCCCTCCCTCCCCCTCAGCACCATATAAACCTGCGGGCGGCGGCCGAGGGGCCGGGGGGGGGGGGGGGGTCCCTCAGCACCACTATAGCAAGAACAATGCAAACAGTTTCATTTTGCCATCACCATATAAACCTGCTCCAATTCTCCAGACTGAAGTAAGTTTTGTAACAGTTAAATGTAAGTTTTGTAACAATTTAACTTACAATTTACAGGAAATTTGAGTTGCACAGATTGTGTGTGTGTGTGTATGTGTGTGTGTGTGTGTGGGGGGGGGGGGGGGTACGTGCCATTTGCATGTAGTTTCCCCTGTAGACAGGAAGGGCCTCTCATGTACAAACTGACAAGTACTGTCAGGAATGTTGGCCTTTCTACAGGTGGTGCATCACCCGTTCTGCCAAGGTCAAACTTTTTTGTTAGTCTGTGCATATCAGCAGTCTGCCGAAAGCTACACCTTTGACTGACCATTCATCCGCCAAGGAGGCACTCACTTTGGGACTACTTACATGTTAGAAAAGGAAGAATCAAGGATGGGGCTGCTAGGCCCATGCAGTTGAAGTACATATGGAACTGTGCAATAGACAAGCACATGGAAAAGTTCACATACTGATGACAGAGATGCAAATTCAAGGGCAGCAGAGCAGTTGATCATCTCTTTATCTTGGTTATGTCGTAATGCCACTGTTGCTGAAACCTGGCGCACGAAGTTTGCATGTGCTGTAATCGAAGAGAACTTACAAGCATAGAAGGCACAAAAAAATGTTCAAAGCAAGCGGAGTGATTGTCAACGAACACGCCAACAGGACAAAGTCTGCAATTACAGCACTAGCCACAGAACGTAGTACACAGAAAAATGCAGGATGTAACCACCCCACTTTGCAGGGAAATGGGCCACCCATGTAACCTTTGGGAGTTGGAAAGAGGTACGTGAAGTCAGACGTGAATGCAAAGTAGAGTCAGAACTGTAGCCTATTCGAAGGCATCATCCCAGGTTCTCGAATTAACTCTTGAAGCCAAATTGGCAAGACGATGCTGTAGGAAGAAGAGTGAAAACAAGCGGGAAACCATGTGGTGTGTGGGGGTGTGTGTGTGTGTGTGTGTGTGTGTGTGTGTGTGTGTGTGTGTGTGTGTGTGTGTGTGTGTGTGTGTGTGTGTGTGTGTGTGTGTGCGTGTGCGCACGCCCGCTCGCTCGCATGTATGAGTGTGTGGGTGGGTGGGTGTGCGCACTCTCGTACATGTGCAAAAGACGAGAAAACACCGTATAAATCATATTTCAAATACACCATTTGTCGAAAAGGCGACCCGTCAACTTCCAAGGTGTGAAAAGCGGCAGATGAAAGCAATGAGAATTTTGAACTGTATAACAGGATCTTTGCAAGCAGGGCATCTTCCCAAGGTCTGGAACGAAATTAGTCAATATCGTTTGCCAAATACAAAGAACTCAGCCTTAGGATAAGCCTCCAAACAAGCAGGCACACGCTGCATATGTCAGCATCAGTGCGTGTGTGTGTGTGTGTGTGTGTGTGTGTGTGTGTGTGTGTGTGTGTGTGTGTGTGTGTGTGTGCACGCACGACATGCAAAAACTTGTGCGCGCACACGAGTTGGGGTGTGCACGCTCATTTTCATGCGGCCTGCATGTGCGCCCGCAGGAAATGAAGCCCCTTATAATACCATTTTGGGAGCCCAAATCCCACTCAGGGCTTTGCCAAAAAGTCCCCTCTCTCTCCCCATGACCAAGAACGGGCAAGCGCGGTCAGATGCGCGCCCGAATCTTCTTCTACTCCTCCCCCTCTGACACTCACGCCACTCACCTACGCACCGAGTGCGCAATCGCCCGCGCATAGACAGGCGCGCGCGCACGCGCGCGCGCGCACACACACACATACACACACACACACACACAGACACACACACACACACACACACACACACACAACGCGCGCACACGCATGCACGCACCGAGGGGAGGGAGGTAGAGCGGCTTGGTTAATTTTGAATCTTCTGATATATGTAAAGAGAATGGCAACCCGAGACATGGTGCTCCTACCCCTTCGTTCATGCAAGGTTGCACCTGACCACGCCCAATGGACAGCCCCCTCCATAGCCCATGCATTTCCCACACTTGTGCACGACATGGACCCCCATCCCACATCCCAATTTCCCAAAGTATGCGTGAGTGTGTGCACGCGCGTGGTAGGTGTGTTTGTATTTTTTGAGGGGGGGCCGGGGGAGGGGGGGGAGCGCGCTAGAAAGACAGAGATAGAGAGACACAATGCTAAAATGAACCATCTGATTGTCAAGCGGAGTGGCCTTTTGGCACATGCTTGGCATATACATGCGTGCACCACTCACATGCTCATTGTACAGCAACAACAGAAGGTATGAGATGCAAATTAGAAAGTAAAGCACGATTTGCGTGGCATTTCTTCAGCCGTTGGATGCAGGCCTTTATTTGAATTTTATTGAAACTCCCCCTACACTGGCATAATGGATTGCTCTCAGTATTTGAAGGCCGGCCCTGCTGGTAATCAGACCATCCCCCCCCCCCCCAACACACACACACACACACAACACACACACACACACACACACAACACACACACACACACACACACACACACACACACACACACACACACACAGAGACAGACACATACACACACACACACACACACACACACACACACACACACAGAGAGAGAGAGAGAGAGATATATATATAGAGAGAGAGAGAGAGAGAGAGAGAGAGAGAGAGAGAGAGAGAGAGAGAGAGAGAGAGAGAGAGAGAGAGAGAGAGAGAGAGAGAGAGAGAGAGAGAGAGAGAGAGAGAGAGAAACGGTAATGATGAAAAAACAGCTCATACAAGTTGTAGCTAGGCCAAAAAGACAAGACCCAGCCCTTCAGCAAACTCTTGTCTTGACCCAATATTCGAATAATACAATCTGAGGTGCCCCTCAAATATCCTGTTTTTGAGTCTCCCATGTTGGGATGATGAACCATAAATAAAACAAGCACCACATGGAATCCGACTTTCGCAGTCTAGTTTTGCGGCATAACGTCCTTGTTGACACCCCCCCCCCCCCAAACAACCCCTCGAAGAACCACACAAAGGATAGGGTGATGCACCCAAAACCTAGTGGTTGAAGTCATGAACGGGTAACTGGAAAGGGGGCAAACACGAGTGGAGAACCATTTGGGATGATGGCTTATCTCACTACCACAATCAACAGCGACAAAAAGACCGGTCCTAATGTAGCGGCCAACAGGCGCTAATCAACATGTGCTCACCCTCAACGATAAGGACTAAAGAAGGAAGAGGTTCCCAAAGGGCGCCCTCATCAGCAGCCATTACCCAGGTCCCCAGGTTCCGGCTCATCTGGAGCGGCGGTCATCACTATCGGAGTCATGGCGAGGGCTGCGACTCCGATCCCGCTTCCGATCACTCTTGTCCTTCTTCCGGTCATGCTTTTCGGACTTGCTCTTCTTGTGCCGGTCCCGGTCACTGTCAGAGTCCTCATGCCTCCTGCATGAATGTCAGAGGACGTCATATTCAAATACTTTATGGAGAAACTGCAGGTATGATTGACAGGCTTACTGTCAGAAGGTCCGCCATTTTCAACAGCTCCAGCTCTACTTTTCTCTACTCTACACACATAGAAAGCCCCTCTGCCAGGTGCAAGGTGTTTCAGACGTCTCCGATTCTGGAATGTACAAGCCTATCAACGCCCTGTGGCGCCTAGTGTGCGCAAGGTGTCAGAACGCCCTTAAGAATGTCTCTGCGCTAGGACTGTGTCACAGACTTCAAAAGGCTACCCATTAAGGACCTACCAGAAAAAGCTATGGGACACCTGCCAGTAATTTCGTCTGGCTTCAGTCCAAACGTCACATGAGCAACTATTGTGCAAGTGTTCTTACCTCCCAAAGACTCGTATTGGTGCAACATGTTAGGACCTCGCCATTTTGACCAGCGACAACAAGGGCATATTTTGGAAAATGCTTAGGTATCTGTAATGACAGCAATGCTTTTGGTACAGCAGTTGTTGGCTATCAATGTGCACTGCAGACCGAAAGGCGTCGGTTGTAGACATTCGGTGCAAGTACCAATATGGGCTTCTTCAGCTATAACGCGACCACATCCAAGCATAGACATAACATTGCTGTCACCAGAACAAAGACCATTTGGCAATTCCCATGAGTCGTTCAAGAAGCCAGAGGAATTCCTGCACGAAGACCAGCCTTTTGAAATTACTCACCGTTTTGAACTAGAATGATAGCGGCTACTCTTCTTGTCATCATCTCCATCTCTGTCCTTGTCTCTCTCCTTGTCTTTCAAGTCCTTATCTTTGCGATCAGCCTTGTGGCGCTTCTTGTCCTTATGGCGATCATCATCGTCGTCATAGTCTCCATCCTTGTTCTTCTCTCGCGCTGGCTCCTTCTCCTTCTCCTTCTCCTTGTCTTTGTCCTTGTCCTTCTCTTTCTTCTTCCTCCGCTGCGCTTGAAGTTTGTCGATGTACTCGTCAAAGATCTCACGCCGCAACTCATTACTATCGACCTGCAAACAGAAGTGGCACCTCAGATATGCCAGTACAGTATCCGCACTGCGTACTATGGCAAATCATACGAAGTACAAGACTGCACGGACACAAACTGATGTCCCAGAAATAACACTGAGGCCAACAGGTCAGCCTCTCAAGTAACCGCTTGACAACTCATGCCAGACGCCTCGTTGCCACTGCAAGTCGACTGAGGAGAGAAGCTTACTGCTTTAAACTCAGGCTCTCTCTCCAACTCAAGGAGCGCATCCTCCCAGGTCGTGTCATGCTTGATGTACTTGTTCTCTTCCAAAAGTTCCATAAAGTCATCCCTGGCACGCTTCCGCTGCTTTTCGTCTTTTGCTGCTTTTTCCTTTGCCCGATCGTACAGATCCCCAAACACAAGGCGCCTGCAGCATCACATTTGACATTGAAACATATATGGGCCGACAGCAAGGCAAATGTCATTCAGATTAAGATTGGATAATAGCTGGAGTACCCTTGCGAAGAAGGCCTCTCTACCCCAAACAAGTCTAACTCTGCGCAATCTGCACACTCAGGTTGTAACATTTGAACCTAATCATGCCGTGATGAATAACATGTTCAACTCCTATACACTGAGCAAAGGACTATGCACAACAGTTGCTGCATGACTTGGTCAGACAGCTCGCTACCATTGAAGGGCACGCTTACCTGTTTGCTTGAGTTATCGCATTGACCTTGGTAAGAATACCTGGTTCAATGGTGTCTAGGGTGATGGCGTTGCAAAACTCATCAAAGGTAGTTGTCAAATCCACAGTGATGCCTGCACTCCTGATTGCTGCCTTGATCGCATTTTTGTCTTTTTCGAACTGTGCTTCCGCATCCTCGATCATATCCTGAAACAGCTCCTTAGGGCGGGACCCCGTGGTATTCTTTTCACATGCAATCAATGCCGACTCCTTGCTAATGATAGCATAATACTCCTGCTCACCAATCACCCAATCAAAGAAGCCTCAGAAGCCAAGACACACTTAGCCTTGCCCCACAGAATACCAACTCATGGAGCTGCCGTGCCGAAAACACAGTAGCCTAAGTGTACGAATTTGGGTTAGACTGCTGGGTGAGAGACGTATTGCCTTGTTTCCATCATGCAAAACACAGCCCCTCACATAAGCTGCAAGGAGCCAAACAGTTTCCCATGGACAAGACAATGCCTAGTCACTGTCCAATGCCTACTATCAACCTTAGTAAAACGCCTGTCGGAGAGGGATTGTGCACAACCCTTTCACAATGGAAAACCATTTATGATGCAATGAAACAATCAGGAGTTGGCTCACACATTGCTGTGAATTTCCTGCGAAGCTTACAATCTCACCTTCCACTTGAGTTTAGCATGCAATACACCTTCCATCTGGTGCTTGTGCATCAGCTCTTTCAAGGCTTCACGATTCTTCCGTTCTGCTCTGCGTTTTGCTTCCTGTTCCTTCTCCTTTTCCTCCTTCTCTTGCCGCTCTAACTCCCTGCGAAAGGACTTTGCAAGTTTGAGCGTCTCATCAGATGAAGTCGAGGCACGAGGTGCCAACATTCATGATAAAGTCTACAGAACACAAAGCTCACAATCAACCAAAAAGGGCAGGGGCAAAGCCAAGCTTGTGGAGCATGCAATCTGTCCCTGACCTGAAAACCCACCCCCCTTCAAAAACAAAATTTACCCTAACAAAGATTTAGTTGCAAAAGTCGAGGACTCACTTGATATATTCCGTAAAAACTTCCAGGCGTTCCACCTTATCAAGATTTTCGTATTCATCTTCTCCTTCCAGACGAGTTTGCGCCTTCCTCCAAGGCGTTCCAACCTGCATTCCAACAGCTGCAAGCGTCAGCTCACGATTGGACATATCAAGCCCACTCAGAATGCGTTCAACGGGGGAAATGTCCTAATGCCCAGCAAGTAAATAAGAAAGTGCTTCTGCAGCCATAATCTCTAAGTACAAACATCTTGACCTAACAACAGTAATTAATAGGTTGGAAAAAGCCACTGACAGCCCTAAAAAATGACCCCGAGAGGGAACTCCAGCCTGTCAGAATATTTTGCTACAACCCATGCGGCACGTTGTTCCCAACTATTAGAGCCCTACTACACCTAACTTTCAGACAAGATTGCAACTTGACTGACAGGAACCTTACTTTAATAGCTGTCGTCCTCTCCAGAAGGGCTCGAAAATCTGCAAACCGGCGTTTTTTTTCTGCCTTCCGCGCCTCCCGCTCTTTCTTGTCCCGGTCCTTCAGGTGTTCATTGAAAATCTCTTCTCTAGTGCGGTTGTCAAGGGACTGCACAGCATTCCATAGACAGATCAGAGGCAAGACAAGCACTATGGCCGAGGCCACACTCCATGCGTCCCTCCCTCCCTCGCCCGCCCGCCTGCTGGCGCGCGCGAGCAGATGCACATGCACGCGCACGCACGCACGCACGCGCACGCGCACACGCGCGCGCGTGCACACACACACACACACACACACACACACACACACACACACACACACACACACACACACACACACACACACACACACACACTCTCTCTCTCTCTCTCTCTCTCACACACAGAGGCGCAGCCAACTGCAGCTAGAAGATTGTTCGTTTATTGCGACCGAGCCACTTTGACAGCACTGCAATTTCTATTACTCTCATGATTCCCTCCTCATGCGTAAGCCCCTCTCAAAAATAGTCTTTGCCTGGCAAACAGTCTGCTTGACTGCATTCTGCCAAGGTGGCCATGACGAACAGGTTCCAGAAACATTTTGCAAATTCCATCAAGCAATTTGACCTTGGCGGGTGAGTTACAGCTAGTACACCATACGAATGGTCATTCCTTTGTAGACAGCCAATAGAGTGAATCTCAATGGAGTCAGGGCTTCAAAAAGTGACATGAAATGCACAGAGGGTCCAACATACATGCCACCTCATGTCGTCGTCGAAAAGTTTGCCAGCTGCAGAATACCGGGTGGAGCCTTTCAGCTCTGTTGATTCCTCAAGCATAGCAATAAAGTCCTCCCTTGCCTGTCTGGCTTTCTCTTTGAGGGCATTAGCTTCTTCCTTCTTCCGCAGCTGTATGTACTCATTAAAAGCCGCCTTCCGTTCTCCAAGTGTCTTTAAAGCAGAGTACCTGCACAACAGCGCCAACGCAGTTGGCCAAACAAACTCATGCCAGCTCGAAAAGCCTTGTTAAAACCGAACCGCACCAAGACACATGACAAACAGAGCCGTTGTAAAAGAAAGCCACAGCATCCATCCATCCTCAAAAGCGCACATCACTCAAGTAGCACACTATCACAGAACCATGGGCTGTGTCCCAGAAATCCATCCTGAGGGCCGGAATAACACCTTGGATCTGAGATAATTGCACGCATTGCCTGTTCCCAAGTCCAATCAGCCCAGATGTTGGCAGATGCCAGAAGCTCCATGAACGCATCTTTGGCTTCTTCCTGCGACAAACCCAGCCCGGCCTGTCAGTTTCTCCACTAGAAGCCAAATAGATTAACCACAGTCTGCAACTAGTCAGAAATACTGCTCATATCAATTGACTGCTGGTTAAAACCCCGAGAGCAGCGCTGCACTTGCAGGATGCTGTGTGAGGCAATGAAGAACTTTCTGACCCAAACCCAGCAGCAGCTGTCTGTGCAAAACAGCTTCGAGGAGGATGCGTATCTACACCTCCGATTACCCCGCCCCCCCGGGGCAAGACGGGGGGGAGGCGAGGGGATAGTCTACGACGGTTCCCATAAGTACTGTTACCTAAGAAAACATGCCGTGAGTACTCCAGCATTAACAAAACCTCCACCATTAAATCGTTAATTTAGAGCTGACCACTTGGAGGGTCCACAATTGGAGGGTATCCGACATCCACTCACGTACCTTAGATGCATAAACAATAGCCTGCTTCGCAGCAGCATCTGGTGCTTCAGCTTCCTCCTTTGGTTTTTCTTCATCCTTAACAGCTGCAGGTGCATCTGCTGCATCT
>KV908421.1:137500-145000 GCA_002005505.1 Botryococcus braunii
GGAGAGCAAACATATGCACAGCTACGTCATGAGCCTTGCGCCCATCCCAATCTAGCAAAATACTTGACAACTGTGAGGTCTGGATTTTGGAAACTTTCAACTGAACAGGCTATGCAATCAACCGAGGGCCCATCCTACAAGCATCATTCCCTAGTGTACAATGTCAGGCAATCTTCCGCAAACCATGAGAACTATCGGTGAAATTGCACCATCAAGGCCAAGTGTGCAGGAAGACAGTGCTTCACCCACCTGTTGCGAAGGTGGCTGCTGCATGACAGGCCTGGGAAGGCCAGGCTGGGGCGCCCCCGCCATCCCTCTAGGACCCAACGGAGGCCCACCCGCAGGCCCGTGTCCGGGCGGTGGGGTGGGCCCTGGCATCCCAAAACCACCAGCCGCAGGACCAGGCGCTGTCAACCCTCGCACAGGCGGCGCCATGGGGTTGCCTGGAGGCCTTTGAATAGGGGAAACAGCAGTCCCTGGTCTTACCCCAAAGCCTGCCCCCCCTCCACCAAGCGATACCCCACTTGGCATCCCCCCAGGGCCCATTTGGTTTGCTGGGGGACCCTGGCCTTGCACGAATGCCCCGCCTGGCCCCATAGAGGGCCCCATATGCCCAGGGCCAGGTTGTCCAGGTCTTGGAGCCATTTGCCCAAACCCTCCTAAGTGCCCATCGGGGCCCGCAGGTGCTGGAGGAACTTTTGAAGGACCCTGCGGAAGACCACTCCCGAAGCCAGGCCTGGTCATCTGTGCTCCTGGACCCCCTTGACCCATGGAAGGCATGGGCTTCCCACCAGGGATGCCCATGACATTTCCAGGTCCCCCCAGACCTCCGGGGCCACCAATAGCTGGTGGCAAGGGCCCTGACCCCGGCCGTCCAGCAGAAAATGTGCTGCCATCACCCATTATGTTCCCTGGAGGAAACACACCTGGACCCCTGGGTCCAGCACTCGCACCTCGCCCTGCTGAGGCAGGGCCGCCCAAGGGGCTTGGAATCGCTCTTGGCCCCCCCAAGTTGCTGCTCTGCTGACCTGGTCCAGCCAGGGGGCTTGGGCCTGGCTGCTGTTGCCCTCCCAAAGCAGGCCTCACATATTGATTTTGTAGTCCACCTCCAATTGGCCTTGGCATCCCAGCCTGTGGGTTTCCAGGCTGCACGCTTCCTGCCCATGGCCGTGGCTGTCCGGCAGGGCCACCTTGAGCGGGACTCCCTCCCAAACCCTGCAGAATAGAGCATTCAAAATCATCATAGAAATCATGGGGCTTCGCAGAAGAAACATAGAGAAAGCTGTGCCCTTAAAGGCACTGACAATTAAGAACAACCTACCGCGAAGTGTTACTTGTGAACTTCTGGACATGCAGTATTTGGACAGACAGCTCCATACAAACAGTAGAAGCTGTTACACAATGTCAACAAACAGGCCAGGCCTCAAGCAAACAAGCATTAGAACATTCGAGAAAAGGTGACCCGAACCTGTGCAGCTGGAGACCAGCTGTCTGGCCCAGATCCAGAAAGAGGTCTCCCAGGGTGTCCCTGTACAAGGACCAGTCAGTCCCTACCATGTGGCCATACTCACAGAAAAAGGGGACGCAACAGAGCCAACACATTGATAACAGCAGAAAATACAACTGCTATATACCTGCCCGGGTGGCTGCCAGCTAGCCCCTCGACCAGCCGAGGGAAATCCATGAGGGGCAGTGGGGCTCTGCAGGACCAATCAGAGCAGATCAGACATGGCTGTGAAGTAACATTTAAAACATTCGCCGAGCAAGTAATGATGAGGATTATGAGCAACAACTTCAATAGAAACATATTGTGGGAACTTTTGCATCTTTCATGCTGTCAACTGGCCTGTTGTTAAGAGCTGCCCAGAGACCCACCTGCAAATTAGGACGGGAATCCGGTGTCCCCACGGTTCCTGCGCCACCTAAAAAGAAAGATATCCTACTCAGTTTGGAGGAAGTATGGGCGAGCACGTTCGCCACCTTCACTACTCGCAAGCACAAAGCATAGCAAAATACACTCTAAGACTGGCTGGGAATCAGAGAAACACAAAGTAACAGAAATACGATACCTTGTGTAAGCCACGCAGGAAGGACAGCATCCCGTCCACGTCCAACCATGCCAAAGGCCCTCGCTGCACAACACAAAGCTGGAAGATCAAGCCGAAAGCTGCCCGCTTACCGGATCAGGGAGCGCGACTGGCTCAATCCTTCAAGTGTATTGACTAGCTCCTTGCTTGTATAATACCGCGAACGTTTGCCATTCTGTTCTCAAGGTTGTTGCGGCCGGCGATCGTTAAGCAATAGACCACTGCTCCGGTACGCCTCGGACGGTACGATAGATGACGACTTCGCATTTGATGAAATCGCACGCTGCTCCGATTCCCGCCCGGGAATCCCGCCGCGGGAAGTTCAAAGAAGATCAAACAGTCCTGTTGAACTCGGTCACTTCTCCTTCAGATAAAATCCACAGACGCAATGAGCAAAGCTGAAGTTGCATGTAATCTGCATCCCCATTATCGTTTGTCCAATGCAAGCGTGGTGTTTTGTCTCTTCATCTCCTCTGCCCTCAGTCTCTCCAACTCACTACGACGATTGAAGGTAACTTGCAAGAACACTTCAGCTGCTCGTGATTGCTATCCATGGAAAGAGTTTTTCGTCTCGTGACTTTTCATCCAGGAGGAGTTGCCATTTCAATTCTCACAATTTACCTCCACAGTTGTTCAAGCCCCTCTTCACGTGCGCGACCAACGCCTCGACTGATCCAGTTTATCAGCTCAACAGAAAAACATCCCTTTTCATGAAATTTCACCTACTTACTCATATTGCTTGAAGACAGAATCAGGACCAGGGGACCTATTTGTAAGTTCTCGGTGCGGATTTGTCGCAACAAACAGACAGCGCGTTTCTAACCACAGTGCGTTTTCCCACAGGACAATTTCTATTGAAGAAACCGCATTTCTTCAAGACGGCTTTCAGATGTCTCCCATTCACGTTCTGACAGTCGCAGTCTTGCTTAACCTCTGCTCAGGAGTCCTGTGTATCAAGAAGACCAATTCCCAAGGTAAGAATGAGAGCGAATACTTTCCACCGGCATGGTATTTAGGAAAAAGAATTATACGGCCATCAAGTTTCCCTCCTGCACATCTGCCCAAAGTCCACTACACCCTGAACAAACTCAAGACTTGTACCAGGTGGTGATGGTTCAACAAGTAATTTACCGTGGCTTTGTGCATAAGCTCTCGCATGCCTGGTGGGTATAGAAGACGAGTAAAGCTTGCCTCTTGTATACATGTGGCACCTGTTGCTACCATCAAGCAAACTGCTACATCCAGGTAACGAACGTGAAAATCTGCTTGGGAATGACCTAAGCTTGAACCTCATTACTGTTGACCTCCAGGCCTAAAAACGGCAGTGGCAGACTCAACCACTCATGGCAGTGGGGCAAGGCTGGAAGGCGACCCCAGCAATGCCCGGGGAATCAGCTCCAACCTAAAGGCTCGCCTCGAGAGAGCCTTTGCCAGCAGCCAGCCAAGCCACGATTCAAAGGCGAATCATCATGCACATGGAGTCAAGCACGGAGCTGCATTGCAAAGCCAACACTCAGATAACCAGCTGGCGCTCCCAGAAGGTTCCACAGAAGTAGGGCGTCCTTTGGGCCATCCACACCTGGACCACAGCAGTGAGTCTACGGCACTTGTGGCATGGGCGGGGAGTAGCCAACACACCAAGAAAAGCCTCGTACCATTTACAAAAGACGGAGACCTTAACCAAGAATACCTCGCACAGGAGTTGCACAGGCGCCATAAGGCAAAGCTTCAGGCATCTTTGGAAGCAAGGCTGCGCAGTCATAACGATCGACCAGGTAAGGGGCTGGTTCTCTGCGACTCAAGGCTGTGGGTGCATCGTGTGTGTGATCTGTTGCAATTTGTACGGCTGTTCCGTCTTGGATGACTGCAAGTTGCACTTCATGTTTTTGCGCGCGACAAAATGTTACAGCCTTTGGACTTTGCGCCATTCTCTAGGAACAAGCTGGTTTCGAGAGGGGAAGGGTGGGTCGACTGAAGATGGGCAGAAAAAGCCCCCCCCCCCCCCTCTCTGTGCCTGGGGTCCATTGGAAGGGACAGGGTTTGCTGCCAGGGAAACCCCCAAACATGCGACCACCTATTGCTCCTAACTCGTGCACACGTCTTCGCACGCGCACACTCACACGCACACCCACCCACCACCCACCCACCCACACACACACACACACACACACACACACACACCACACACACACACACACACACACACAAACACACACACACACCACGCACGCACGCACGCACGCACGCACGCACACGCACGCACGCTCTCATGCTCTCTCTCTCTCTCTCTCTCTCTCTCTCTCTCTCTCTCTCTCTCTCTCTCTCTCTCCCCCTCTCTCTCTCTCTCTCTCTCTCTCTCTCTCTCTCTCTCTCTCTCCCCCCCCCCATCTCTCTCTCTCCCCTCTTCAGACACTCACAGTCACACACGTATGCACAGAGAGAGAGGGGGGGGCCAAAGGGGAAAGGGAGGGAGCGGGGGGGCGGAGGAGGGAGGGGAAGGAGCGGATTTGGGGAGGAGAGAGAGAGAGGAGAGGAGAGAGGAGAGAGAGAGGAGAGAGAGAGAGAGAGAGGAGAGGAGGAGGGGAGAGGAGAGGGAGGGAGGGAGAGAGAGAGGAGAGAGAGGGGGGGGGGGGGGGGGGGGGGGGGGGGGGGGGGGGGGGGGGGGGGGGGGGGGGGGAGAGAGGAGGAGAGAGAGAGAGAGAGAGAGAGAGAGAGGAGAGAGAGAGAGAGAGGAGAGAGAGAGAGGAGAGGAGAGAGGAGAGAGGAGGAGAGGGAGGAGGGAGGAGGAGGAGGAGGGAGGGAGGGAGGGGAGGGAGGAGGGAGGGAGGGAGGAGGGAGGGAGGGAGGGGGGGAGGGGGGGGGGGGGAGGGAGGGGGAGAGAGAGGGAGAGGAGAGGAGAGGGAGGAGAGAGGGGAGAGGAGGGAGGGGGGGGGGAGGGGGGGGGAGGGGGGGGAGAGAGGAGAGGGGAGGAGAGAGAGAGAGAGAGGAGAGAGAGAGAGAGGAGGAGAGAGAGGAGAGAGAGAGGAGAGAGGAGAGGGAGAGGGAGAGGGAGAGGGAGAGGGAGAGGAGAGGGAGAGGAGAGGGAGAGGGAGAGGGAGAGGGAGAGGGAGAGGGAGAGGGAGAGGATGGCAATGGCGATGGCGATGGCGATGGCGATGGCGATGTCGATGTCGATGTCGAGGGATGGGGGAGGGAAGGAGCGATTTGGGAGAGAGAGGAGAGGAGAGAGAGAGAGAGAGAGAGAGAGAGAAGAGAGAGAGAGAGAGAGAGAGAGAGAGAGAGAGAGGAGAGAGAGAGAGAGAGAGAGAGAAGAGAGAGAGAGAGAGAGAGGATGAGGATGTCGATGTCGATGAAACCCAACACACACTAGGCAATGGGGAGTGGGGTTCTACCACATGACACTGAAACTATGGTTTAACCCCAAGGCTGTCTGACGATCAGCGGCATATAAAACAACCTTTGGGACACGTAGCAGGAAGGCCCGAACGGGCCAAGGGAAAACGGAAAAACTTTTAGGGAAAAGTCAACCTGGGGAACAGACAGAAAGATGTTGGGGGGGGGGTTGAATTAGAGGGATGGGGAGGGAGAGAATAGGGAGGGGAAAGGAGTGGTATAGAAGTGCTGCATTGATAGGAACTTCACCAGAAGGGGCTTTGAACATCGTGTCAAAGGACATACCAATGCATGCCTTTAGACCCGCTTCTCCTAGAGGTTCTTGTGTAGGGCAAGGTAAGCACTGGAGAGCTCAGCTCCTTATTGTCAATGTGTTTCTGAGTAGCACGTTCCTTGCAGATGCTGCCGACCAGAAGCACCACATCCCACAACGGAGGGAGCCACATGAAGAGGTGATCCACAATATCGTCTCTGCAAAAAGAGAGTATCATGACCTTATAAACGAACTGCATAGGTCGAAGAGATCTGAGCCGTAGGACCTGCTCCAGTCTGATTAAGTAAAAGCTGCATGAATTCGTGCCACCTTCAACAAAGAAGCTGGGTTGCCGGAGCACATACAGTTGGATTGAGCGCCTTGAATGGGAAGGAAGCCGAGCAGGGGCAGATTGTTTGGGCGACCCCCTCCCATCCCTTCAAGGGAGGAAGAGACAGGGGAATAGAAGAGTTGGCAGATGCTAAAAAATCTCTTTGGTAAGGCATGGGCCAGGCCTGTAGTATATGGCATGCTGAGGAGGGACATCCTCAAGATCCCTCCGACGAATGCCAGCTGTCGCGTCCAACATTAGGGTACCAAGTTCAAGGATGTGGGTTGTACATTGCGTGTTGCACCTGGTGCACAAGGGACGAATCCGCTGTGACTTGCATGCCACCCTGTCAGATGTTCGCGGTGTTCGTTTCGGTACCCCAGACGATATTCTGATTTCTGAGCTGAATGTCAATCCAGTGTGGTCCACAAGATTGTTACATATGGTTAGCTTCTGGAACTGAAATGTTGACATGGGTCCAGAGAAGCTTCATTGCAAGGGTTCTTGTGAAGATTGTGAAGAAGCTCACCTTGGCCCAGGCCATCACTACCAGGCGTGAGTTCTTTGCAGGAACTGCGATAGGTGTATTCGAAAAATTGGGTTTAAAGTGCCGACCACATCCGGACTGACATGCTTGAACATATTGATGTGCGTCGGGTATGAGAACTGCTTAATCCTTAAGCAGATCTCTTGTGGAAAGGCCTACACCCTGTTCCTCAGTTATGTACCTCAGCTAGGGCACTTTACTGCAGATAATAGATATGGTTTATTCGCCCCAGACGTGTACCTTTGTATAAAGGTGCCCCCGGACTCCATCTCCCTATGAAGGCTGTAATAGCCCCTTTTACGGTTCCGCTTAGAATCTCATGACCCCCATGACACTGGTAGACGGTACGGGATCCCCCGTAATGAGACGGTTTGTACTAGGTGTTCATTAGGGGTGGTGAAGATGAGATGGAGTTCTTTGTCATTTGTCCATGTTTAAATTGTAGTTGTAATCGTAATTTGTCCATTCATAGAACGGAGTCGGTCTCATTTCAAACACCCTTTCTGCCGGCGAGATTGATCAATGATTCGCTTCATGTTGCAGCCACACAGTGAAGGGGTTGCACGGTTTGTAGTGACAGCTTTGAACACCACATGCATGCTTAAGGGACATCCAGCTCCAGGCTGTGGATCTGGATCAGACATTTCTATTGTTATCCCCTCAGCCATGATGGCTGGCTCTTAATGAAATATTTCCTTCCTCTCCTTCCAACCCAAATGGGCCCGTCCTTGACGTACAGTGTAACCAAGCCAACGCCCTCCATTGCACTCAGAGACCTCCAATGACATTTTGAGAATCTCAACCTTCACCAGCATGGGGTGAAGGACTTCGACAACATTACAATCAACAAAGCCAAATTACTTCAGTAGTGAGTCCTGCTTGCCAACCC
>KV908421.1:152500-155000 GCA_002005505.1 Botryococcus braunii
ACACACATACTCACACACACACACACACACACACACACACACACACACACACACAGACACACACACACACAAGCACACATACGCGCATGAGGACAGCTGCTGCGCACATAAGCGTGGGGCGCACAGACACATATGGACAGGTGCTGCCATCTTCATCATTCGGCCGCGATGCAATGTGAGGAAGCCGCAATGCAAGGGCTGGAGGGGGTGCAGGCGCACATTGGGAGCATAAGGGCCTTCACTCTGAGCATAAACGGCTCAGATCTGAGAACGCGCTGCTCAGGTCTGAGAAAGCGCTGCTCAGGTCTGAGGTTGCGTGGCTCAGGTCTGTGAATGGCAGCCTCAGTATTGAGGTTGAGGACCTAAAATGGGGAGGTGGAACATCTCGACCTCAGCTTGATGTTTTTGAGAGGCCAAATTATGACTTATGAAGAAATGCTGTTCCCCCAAGCCCAGGCGGACCCGGTACAGCCCAACCCCAACCCCAAAACCTTAACAGCCCAACCCCAAGCCCAAAACCTTAACAGCCCAACCCCAACCCCAAAACCTTACCACCTCTTCCAACCCCCACACCCCCCACCCTATCCGCGCGTACACACACACACACACACACACACACACACACACACACACACACACACACACACACACACACACTCACTCACGCTCACACACTCATGCTCACACACACAGTCACACACACACATACACACACACACACACACACAAACACTATTTCTCTCACTCACATTCAAACGCGCGCGCGAGCACACACACACACACACACACACACACACACACACACACACACACACTCTCTCTCTCTCTCTCTCTCTCTCTCTCTCTCTCTCTCGCTCTCACACGCGCACACACACACACACACACACACACACACACACACACACACACACACACACACACACACAGACACACACACATACACACAGCACAAATTCACACATGCCCTGCGCATGGGCCATATGGAATAAATCCTGGAGACCAATCACCAAAACCAGACAAGGTTGCGAGTGGAGTTGGTCATAGGGACCTGCGTAAGGTCTCTTCACTACACATGTGCTGTGAAGAGGGGGAGGGGGGGGGGGCTTGGGAGTCAGGACCCTGCTGCCCTCTTTCCTATACTGTGGACAGTAGTGTCCTGATTAGGGCTGATTAAGATCAACGTGCTTGTTAGGACTGATAAGGGTTTATGTTCTGATTGGGGCTAAGTAGGGTACTGTTCTGGCAAGGGCTGATTATGGTCAGCGTCCTTGTTAAGGCTGTTTAGGGTTACGTCCTTGTAAGATATGCTTAAGACTTTGTCCTGGTAAGGTAAAACTAGGGTGTCTATTCTTGTTGTCATAAGGGTGTCTCTGTGGGGCGAATAAGGGGGTTAGTGCTCTGATTGTGGGTTTCTAAGTTTTATGTCCTCCGGGAAGAACCGGAAACTGGAGGCACCCTAGTACGAGCCCGTAACAACATCAACCACACGTAGGCACGCGTGCACACACACACACACACACACACACACACACACACACACACACACACACACACACACACACACACACACACACACAAACATGCACACACACACACACACACGCACACACACACACACGCACGCACACACACACACACACACACACACACACACACACGCGCGCGCGCGCGCCCACACACACATGCACGCACGCACATACACACGCAGACAAACTCTCTCTCTCTCTCTCTCTCACACACACACACACACACACACACACACACACACACACACACACATACACACACACACATTGGTTGCTAGCACTGCACAGCGCAGTTACATGCAGGAGTGTGTGTGTGTGTGTGTGTGTGTGTGTGTGTGTGTGTGTGTGTGTGTGTGTGTGTGTGTGTAGGGGGGTTACAAATTGGAAGGAGGGACCACAATGGGGTGCAAAGAAGGGGGCGCAGGAGGGATGTGGGCAGGGGAGAGGGCAGAAGAGAAAGGGAGGGGAGTGTGTGGGGCGTGAAGTAGGGGAGAAGGGGAGGCACGAGGGAGGTGAGAAGGGACGAATGTTAGGCAGTATCCCAACTGTTCAAGTAGGAGGGCATGGTTCCTATCCCAGACCCTTTCCCTGAAGCAAAACAATAAGGCCCAACGCTTGGGGAATTCCATAGGGTTCTAGATGCCATGACTAAGAAACTGCAACCTGACTCAGGTGGTAACACTCCAGCAGAAGTCTGAGGCCCATACACGAGATCCCCGCCGGCCGTATTCCATTTATCCTACAGGCACAGACAATTTCTTTCCTGAGGCCCATCCCAAAGTTCCCCTGAGGTGCGTCCCCAGGTTCCCCCCACAGGTGTATCCCAAGTTCTCCATTGGGTAAGGACTTATCCCAGTCCTTTCCTTAAGGCAGGTCCCTCAAGCCCGCTGGAATCCCAGGTGGTGAACTGAGCTTGAGCATTCTCCAAATGAGTAGCGCCTGGCTCAATCCCCGAGGAGATGCTCCTGGCTCCG
>KV908421.1:160000-172500 GCA_002005505.1 Botryococcus braunii
AGTGTTATCAATACACAGTGCCCTTCAGCTTCCACGAGCGTGCACGCATGGCACGAACAAGCATTGACACAGGAGTCCGATGAAGCAATCAGAACTAACTGTATCACAAAGGCACTACCTATATATATCGCTCCTGGAGACTCTTTATTCATAAGCCTCCGTACAGGATTACAACTCCAGATCCCGACGGCGTACGGGCATAATCAAGTTTTTTTCCTATCAGTACCATGCACTGGATATACAATGTACCTTATGATTCGACCTAGCTGTCGATGCATTGTACCACTCTAAAACGGTGATCATCTCGAATCTCCACACGACTTGAATCTCTAACTCACGACAGCTGTGACGCACGGACCTTACACCAGGGACCGTCGAACCAAAGTCCCACGATCGATGAGATCCAGACTTAGCATACCCTACTGGAATCTAGGCAGAAAACTAGCCAATTCTGTACCGTGGCCCCTTTTACTAACTAGGAGAGCCAATAGTCGTTCAAGTCGCATTCAGTACAAGCACACCCCAGTACATTACACATGTACCTTATTTTTATAAATAATAAGGTACATGTATATATGTATTGTAAGTCTATCAAACCCTGTATTTCAAGGATGTGACTCACCATTTCCCAAGAGGTCGTGTACAGTAGCCATCCAGTGTGAATTTAACAAGTTAGGTTGGTGTTTGCTAGGTTTTAGCTGCTACGAAGAATGGTAGCCTCTTATACCCCAGTCAAGCCACTTGAACCGTACTTCAAAAATCGAGACTCGGTGCCACGGCTGACAAATATTCCTACCAACGAAGCGGCTAGATTGTTGCGTTTGTACGGCAAGGAAGACTAAAGCTCCTCAGCGGGAGTCACGACTGTCAAAGTCGGATCCAACACAGTTATCCAACGCAGAGACTTTAAGTTTAAACAACCCGAAAGCCTTAGTCTTGTTGCGCTGGGTGAGGACGTGATTATAGTTCCAATTGCCGTCGTCTCCCTGGTCCGCCAACATCGGCAGAGGTCAGTTAGTTGTCTGCATATGAACTAACTGATGTTGCTTTTAATTGAAGGGTTTAAAACTAATTGCAAATTTTGTAAGTCGGTCCCTTGCGCTGTGCAGGATCATGCGTGTGCGGAGCGCAATAGACGTCACTTAATGTCTAGAATTCCAGGTATTGTTCATTGACCAACTTTCTTCCCGATATAGAGTTCTCAGTCTCTGCTAGAGGATCCAAAATATGTTAAAATAATAAGGCTAGTTCCTTGTCCAGTCCGTGAGGAAAACTCCAAATGAGGGGGCGCCCCCCAGGGGGTGGGGAGGGGAGCCCGTGTAGTTATGTCTCTCTTTATAGTGTGATCTGATGATATATTAAATTAGTCTCGCTAAGTACCCCATCCTTCAACGATGTCAAGGGAATTGTTTAAATCTCTATAGCCAGGTCCGTGGTCGTCCGAAACAACCATACGCAGAGGGGTTTGGGGATTGAGGAATATGTGGCTACATTCTCAGGATGTTTTTGCTCAAAAAGCCTTGGATCTTGTATGATTACCATAAACATCTTTGAGTTAGGGGCCTCTTCGGGGGCTAGGGGCCACGAGGTGAATGCTGGTGTTCAAATACTGAAGTTCAAATTGTGAAGACCGACATGTTCTCCTCCTTTCCCCTCCCCTTTTTGATCGTCGCTTATACAAATTTGTGTTCTGTACGTGGCCTCTAGAAGAGCCAGGAGTTGTGGAAGGGCCAGGCGCCCACTTGCTGGATCCTGCTCTGGCGGCTGGACAAGATGGAGGTTCAGGGGCGGCGGCCCCCCATGGTCAAGCGCCAGAGCAGCAGCCCTCTGGAGCTCAGGGCCCCGTTGCCCAAGAACGGTGTGTCTAACCCTATATACAACGAGAACAACCTCAACCACATCATCTTCACCAACAACAACACACACACACACACACACACACACACACACACACACACACACACACACACACACACACACACACACACACACACACACACCACACACACACACACACACACACACAGAGAGAGAGAGAGAGAGAGAGAGAGAGAGAGAGAGAGAGAGAGAGAGAGAGAGAGAGAGAGAGAGAGAGAGAGAGAGAGAGAGAGAGAGAGAGAGAGAGAGAGAGAGAGAGCCAGGGTTCAAAAATGAACTCAAATATCTTTTTAACTTTGCACTACTTACTCAACTTTTTCATAAGCCCATCGAGCCTCTTTTCCAATGAAGAGATCCACATTTTGGTTTGGGTCAGGCAACCGTCGCTTCCCCTCGTTCCCCATGGTTGGCCTCCTTCCAACAAAGTCCAACCATTTGACTCCATAATATCTCCTTTTCCAACGGATTTGGAACATGATGTCCTCGGTTTGGGGACTACGAACCCCTCGTTATACGGAAGTTGTTGCACCTTTTAGTGTTAATCAAGCAAAGCCCAATATAATTGAAACAGGGACTGCAAAACCTTTTGGGGAACGTTAGGGTTAAAGGGTAAAGTGCGAGGATCGAAAGACCTTTTGAAAAAGTTACTTATTTTGAAGAACTAAAGTAGCCTTCTGTGTAATCTGTCAATGCTTCTATTCAAAGAGTTTGTGCTTCGTCAGGAAAAGCATTGGATGAACAAATGATTTGTATGCATTTAGGCTTTTTGTGGAGAACGATAGTGTCTTAATCCAACAAGGAATGGTCTTAGTTGTTGTACTTAATCTAATTTGTGCAAAAAGACATTTGTACCTGCATATATCCTTGCAGCTTGATCTTTTACAGCGAGTGGCATAGTTGATATCGAGTTGCTTGATCTAAATCAGATGCAAATTGATTGAAAGTCTCGAGCTCAGCAAATTGAGCCAAATCAAATTTTTGTTTCCCAGCTACCTGCTTCGTCGCTTTCCTGGGACTGATCCTAATCTGGAAACGGAGATACCAACATTGATTGCTGGTCTAATACCGCATAACAGATACCTGCAGAAAGGAAGGTTTGACCATGTGTAATTGAAATTACATCAGTACGTATATAAGCTGATACACCCAATCTTGATATTCTGCAATTGGCAATGCAGTTATTCTTCCTCCGCCAAGAGTGTTAAGTTTTGCTGCCTTTCCAAAAGTGGAGAATGGAGAAAGAAAAAAAAAAACACCGGGATAAGCTTCTCGACCTTAAGTTCTTCCAAACAAGAGTGACATTTTACAATAAGCTTGTGCCGCCTTTTGTGAAGATCATCACAACTTATCGCAGTATGGTTACCATTGTGCTTGACACACACACACACACACACACACACACACACACACACACACACACACACACACACACACACACACACACACACGCACACGCGCACACACACACACACACACACACTCACTCTCACAAACACGTACTCACATCCACACACGCTCATGCACCCACATGCGCACACTCACACACACACACACACACACACACACACACACACACACACACACACACACACACACACACACACACACACACACACGCATACCCTAACACGCAGATGAGGATATGGTGCCACTACGGAATTGGGGATGACTTTTGTCCTTCCCTCCCATTGTTACCTGCCCCCTATCCACAGGGGGCATACCCCCGTTTTTGCCTTGATCCCCTCCTTCCGCAGTAGGCTCCTTGCAGCTGCAAGCTCCTTGCAGCTGTATCCGTGGCATCCTCATTTCCACCACTTAGATTCTATTGTTTGGAGTGTTTGCAGGGCACATCAGGGTGGGGGCGGGGGACCAGTGCTGTGTTCTAGAAGCAAACGCCTGAGAGAAGAGACGTCTGCTCAAACAGCCCAGGAGGTGAGTTTCACCTGGTGCAGTCCTGGTTATTCTAAGGGAGAGTCTTTTCTCAGAATCGCCCTGTGTATTGCAAAGTGCGTTGAAGACAAGAGTCAAACCAGTGCTAAGCGGTGGGAGCCTTCAACACCACTTCCCTCCCCCCCTTCCGGGCTGCACACACACACACACACACACACACACACACACACACACACACACACACACACACACACACACACACACACACACACACACACACACACACACACACACACACACACACACACACACACACACAAGCACACACATACAAGGACACATACGCGCATGAGGGCAGATGCTCCGCACATAAGCGTGGGGCGCACAGACACATATGGACGGGTGCTGCCGTCTTCCTCACTCGATCGTGATGCAATGTAAGAAAGACGCCAATGCAAGGCCGGGCGGGGGGTGCAGACGCACTCTAAGAGCAGAAGGGACCTTCTGTCTGATATTGAACGGCTCACGTCTGAGAACGCGCAGCTCAGGTCTGAGGTTGAGAACCTGAAACGGGAGGTGCAAAATTTCAAGGACTGCTATTCTCTTTTGAGAGGCCAGCTTAAGGCTCATCAGACATTACGGTCTACCCAGCAAGCCCAGGCGGACCAGGTACAGCTCACCCCAACCCCCAAACCTTACGACCTCTTCCAACCCCCCCACACTCCCCCCCCCCACCCTATCCGCGCGCGCGCGGGTACACACACACACACACACACACACACACACACACACACACACACACACACACACACACACACACACACACACGCGCGCGGGCGCACACACGCGCGCGCGCGTACGCACACATGCTCGCACATTCACCCACTCCCAGCCACACACGCAACCCAGCACACACACACACACACACACACACACACACACACACACACACACACACACACACACACACATACAAGCATGGGTTGCTAGCACTGCCCTGTGCAGTTACAGGCAGGGTGTGTGTGTGTGTGTGTGTGCGTGCGTGTTTGTGTGCGTGCGTGCGTGTGTGTGTGTGTGTGTGTGTGTGTGTGTGTGTGTGTGTGTGTGTGTGTGTGTGTGTATGTGTGTGTGTGTGTGTAGGGGGGGTTACAAATTGGTAAGAGGGACCACAATGGGGTGCAAAGAATGGGACGGTGGAGGGATGTGGGCAGGGGAGAGGGCAGAAGAGAAAGGGAGGGGAGTGTGTGGGGCTTGAAGTAGGGGAGAAGGGGAGGTATGAGGGGGGTCAGAAGGGACGAATGTTAGGCAGAATCACAATTGTTCAAGTAGGAGGCCACGTTAGCAAGAAGCCACTCAGGCAGATGTACCGACAGATGTTGACATGAGCAGGAGCTGGCGGACATGATTGCGAACCTGCTTCCTGTCCCAGACCTTTTCCCTGAAGCAGATCAATAAGGCCCAACCCTTGGGTAATTCCACATGGTCCTAGATGCCATGACTAAGCAAATGCAACCTGACTCAGGTGGTAACACTCCAGCAGTAGTCTGAGGCCCATACACGAGATCCCCGCCGGCTGTATTTCATTTATCCTAGACGCACAGACAATTTCTTTCCTGAGGCCCATCCCAAGTTCCCCTGGGGCGCGTCCCCAGGTTCCCCCACAGGTGTATCCCAAGTTCTCCATTGGGTAAGGAGTTATCCCAGTCCTTTCCTTAAGGCAGATCCCTAAAGCCCGCTGGAATCCCAGGTGGTGAAATGAGCTTGAGAATTCTCCAAATGAGTAGCGCCTGGCTCAATCCCCGAGGAGATGCGCCTGGCTCCGTGCCCCCGGATATACGCCTGTTTCAGTCCCCTCGGAGATGTGCCAGCATCAATCCCCCAAAGACTGGGCCTGCCTCAGTCCTCCACGACATACGCCTCATTCTCCCTGGAGATAGCCCGCGTAAGTTCCCCAGGAGATGCTCCCGCGTCAGTCCCCCAGGAGATGCGCCCGCGTCAGTCCCCCAGGAGATGCGCCCGCGTCAGTCCCCCAGGAGATGCACCCGCGTCAGTCCCCCAGGGAGATGCGCCCGCGTCAGTCCAACAGGAGATGCGCCCGCGTCAGTCCCCCAGGAGATGCGCCCGCGTCAGTCCCCCAGGAGATGCGCCCGCGTCAGTCGCCCAGGAGATGCTCCCGCGTCAGTCCCCCAGGGAGATGCGCCCGCGTCAGTCCCCCAGGAGATGCTCCCGCGTCAGTCCCCCAGGAGATGCTCCCGCGTCAGTCCCCCAAGGAGATGCGCCGGCCACAGGCCCCGGGGAGGCGCTTGTTTTTGGTCATTTGGGTCATTCAGGTGCACTGCATTAGGGTGACCTCGTGAGGAGGATATGCCTATCGAAGGAGCTTTTGGTTGGGGTTTTCAGTCCCAAGACCTCTAGCAAGGAATTTTGTTTTTTGATTTACAAACAGCCACATTCTTTGTAGTGTCTGGTGTCGTGTTCTTGACTTCTTGACATGTTTTTGAAAACCGCTGGGGATTGGATTCCCTCAGAGTTCCTTAACATCTGAAGTTGTGCGCTTAGGATGCCCTCGTAGCATGTATATCCTCGCTCTCTGACTAATGTAGACTAGATCGCCATATCTCCAGACTTTCCCCTCGAGTTGCAGCTACTGCTGTAGCTGTGCCGGGGGAGCAGACTGCATTTTCGCTCTGTGACCCCAACTTCTATCACGAGGAGTAGCACCAGGTGATGGAATATTGGCTGGGGAGACTGCATTGATGCTGGACAGTGCGGAATGCTGACCTGACAGACTTGTGATGCTGCAACTGGTCTTGAAGGGAATAGGCAACGGAATGCTCTTTTTTAAAGCATTTCAAAAACATACATGCTGTGGATAGCGATCCCCCCGGCGACTCTTCTTATTTTTGAGCAATCCGATTTTGAGCCTTTGTAATACTTCAGCTATTCTTATCATTTTGTAACGGCAGTTATAACTAATTAGACCCACAGTTAGTAATTTCGTGCTGGACAGATCTTTAGGTCTCAGTGCCATGTGCTCTACTGAATGTTTATGTCCCCCCCGGAGAGGAATGGGACGGTGTAAAAAATGAAGTGTGTCCGTAATTATGTGCTGCTGGCTGTGTCTGTGTGTCTGTGTGTGTGCCTTTGTGATAGTGTGTGTTTGCTTGCGCGCGCGCGCGCGCGCGCGCGCGCGTGTGTGTGTGTGTGTGTGTGTGTGTGTGTGTGTGTGTGTGTGTGTGTGTGTGTGTGTGTGTGTGTGTGTGTGTGTGTGTGTGTGTTTGTGTTTGTGTGTTTGTGTGTGTGTGTGTGTGTGTGTGTGTGTGTGTGTGTGTGTGTGTGTGTCTGTCTGTGTCTGTGTCTGTGTCTGTGCGCGCGCGCGCGCGCGCGTGTGTGTGTGTGTGTGTGTGTGTGTGTGTGTGTGTGTGTGTGTGTGTGTGTGTGTGTGTGTGTGTGTGTGTGTGTGTGTGTGTGTGTGTGTGTTTTCTGTTTTGGGGGGGGGGGTGTGCACGCCGTGGAGCTGATGTACTGGACACAGAACCTGACCACGGAGAGTGAGACAGTCCGCCCCCCCGGGGGGGGGGTACGGGAGTCGGAGCAGCTGGTAATGCTCGGAGTACGCGCCGTCCTTAGGCAAAGGTGAGTGCAATGATGTGCAACTGTGCTGCTACAAAATCTACACCCTACTCCTTTCTGAGGTAGAGGTCCAGGTGACTAGGATAGTTTAGAATCTTGGCTGCGAGCATATTGTGCAAACCGAGGGTCTGAACGTCAATCTGTTGTTCCGAGTACGTCCCACATCAACAGTGGTCTGGCTTGGGAAGAATGGCTCATGCCTGCGCTGACGAGCAAATCTCATCGCAGACCTTTCATCGCAAAAATTTCAAAAAGGCGTGGGCCGTCAGGCAATGACTGGATCATCTCCAAGCTTGTCCAACACCCGCTTGGGGCTGCCCCCGTATCTCTGTGACCCATCTCCAAAGCCGCTTTGGGTTATCACTGGATCCGAATCCCAAAGTCAATCAACATTCTGCAAAGGCTTTTTGCAGAAATTTTTGTCAGGGTTCGACCCTTATGAGGTCAACCTACATAGCGTTTAAAGTGTACTGCTTTCCTCTGCTGCAATTGCAACACCGCCCAGCTTACCCCCCGCCCAAAAAAAAAGGAAAAAAAAAGAAGAAAAAAAGGGAAAGCACGCAGGGAAGTGGGTGATTGTGCGGAGAGGCCCTCAGGGACTCCTTGACCGGTGTGGAGACCGCTCTTGCAGCAGCTTACGAGAACCTTGGCCATAAAATTAATCCCCCTGCTGTGCATTCTGAAGGATGGCTGCAATTTGAGCCCTTCGGCTGTACTTCTTTGGGTCGTGAGAGGGGTCCCTCCCAAGACCATAATCCACCTCGTTCGGACCCCCCAGGACTTGGGGTCTGCCCACATCAGGTGGGCCTTGTCAACTCCCGGATTGGGCTCGGGGGCCTCTTCCTCTTCAGCGTCAGGCTCGGGCTCGGGCAGAGACACACCCCTCATCTCCGCATCAATCTGTTTTGCATCCTTCAAAGACTCCTCCCGGTCAGTTTCTTCTGGCTTCTCGGCTCGCTCTGTCTCAGGTCCCCCAGAGGAGCCGCCATCCGCGCCTCGAGTGCCTTCCCGCTCCTTTCCCACATCCTCAGGGGTCTCCTCCGCCATCTGTTTTTCTGCAGGCTCCGACTCCTCATTGCTGGCCTCCTTCCCAGCATCACGATCGCTGTTGCCACCGCCATTGTCCCTCCATTCCATGTCATCATCCGCCTCAGCAACATGGCCTGGGCCTTCCAGATGTCGTTCCTCCTCCATCCTCTTTTCGGCCTTCGCAGATGCCTCCCCTCCTCCATGCTCCCCCTGTTTGATGCCTTCCTCCACCACTTTCAGCAGCAGTTCCTGCAAAGCTTGGATGGTCTTCTGCTTGCGCTCGTCGGGGCCCTGCTCCGGACTCCCCTCGTGCAAACCAGATGGCCCACTGCCATCCGCCCCGGCATCGATCGCGATATCCGGACCGCTCTCCACTGTGGAGCTTGTCGCATCTGTCTCCCACGACCTCTGGGCCCCTTCGCTCTCAGCCTCCCGAGCCTCCCCCTCGACCTCGGTGCCTCTTTCACCGCGCTCATTCTCCACCTCTCTCCTTCCTGCAGAGTCTTCACCGCGTACTTCTGCCTTTTGCGCCGGATCTTCCTCTTGCTCAGCTTCTTCGCGCACAACAGCCTCCCGGCTTGATGCCGCCATGTTGAGTACGTCGCCGCGTCCAAGATGCACCTCACCTCCCTCCGGATGATCATCAAGCGACAGGGAGTCCTGTACCGCCGGCCCATGCGGTACAGCAGCCTCGGGAATCCGGGGACCTTCCCCGTCTTGTCCTCCGGGGGTTTGGTCCTCGTGCTGATTTGGGATATCCTCCTCAAGCTCTCCCACTTCCAATCCTGGCTCCCTGGATGCCGCATGGTGTACTGTTTGCTCGTGCGGCATGCTGGCATCCAGGGGACTCGGCACAAGCTGAGGACGGGGTTCGTCTGGCAAAGCAGCTTCCACTCCGGTGTCTCTCGGGTCTCCTGTGCGGAACCCAGCCCATTCCAAAGGTGCGTCTTCCTCCATGGCAGGGTCTGCGGGAGTTGTACTCCCTCGAAGCGGTGCCTGTGCACCGCTCTTGGTAGGAGTGGAGATGGCCGGGAGCACAACGTCACGTGGGACTGCAGAATGTGTACCGCTTATGAGGAAAGGGATGGTACCGCTTGGAAGCCCAGAGGGGCCTTGAAGGGTGCCATCCACACGACTTGCGATGGATGGGGTGGTATCGCTGGGGACGCCACCACGGCCTTGGATAGCAGCATCGATACCGCCGGGGAGGCCGCCAGGGCCTTGGAGCGTAGCGCTGGTTCCGCTTTCAAGAGAGGGCATTGTTTCCTTGGGGTATTCCACATCAAGCCCCGAAGAATCTGCGGCATTGGTCCCTCCAGGCTGGTCAGAGCTCTTGGGAAGTGGGGTTCTGCCTTCTCCTGTCCGCGCATTCCGAGACAGCTCCTTCACAAAGTCGTCGACGGCGTCGAATCGGTTCCAGTGGTCCCCTGGGAGTACCGCATCGTGGTGGCGGGCAGATGTTGTCGGCAGCGGTTGACCAATTGGCAACAGGCCAAGCGGGTCCCCAACCGCCAGTGCCTCGTGGGGGACTGGACCATCGCGCTCGAGTGTGAGCTCGTCGGTGGGGTTTGACACCAAGGGTACACTGGGGAGGACTTCTTCACCGGGATGAGGACTAGGGTGAGGGATGAGCGCCAATGGTCCCTCTTCCTTCCATCCGAAACCCGCCCGCGCCGGGCCTGTATGGGTTTCATCGCCGCTGTCCTCAAGAAATGTGGTCTGGGGCTGCAGAACATCGTCGGGGGAGTCATCCGAGGGATCCGTTCCGTCTGCGGGCAGGGCCAAATCTGGCAGTCCATCCTCCGCCAGGAGGTCATTCTGCAAGGCTTCCTCACGCACATCCCTGTGTTGGTCCCAGGCACCCGCATGGTAGCCCCGGTCATGGTCTGGACCCACACCAGGCAGTCGCCTGTTCTCGCCGGATGTTTGCCACTGCAGATCTTCTTCTGCGAAGTCCCTGTTCTCATACTGGGACTGCTCATCCTGAGAGTCCTCCTCTGGGTCAAGTTGGCTCCACTCGGATCTGTCCTCAAGTCTGCTCTGGTGTCCTGAGGATGGCATCCCTTGCAGATGTATGGCACGTGATGTATTCCCATTCGCTGTGCATCCAGGAGCAGTACATAGGAGGGGTTGGAGATTCCAGTGTCGGCGACCTGGCAGATGCTGCAGGGCCTGTCGCAAGGATATCTTCGCTCGGATGTGTATTTGGTGGAGAGTGCTCTCTGGATTTGCAAAACCCACTGTTAGATACCTCTCCTGGGCACAAAGTAAGAAGTGTGTGAAAAGCGTTGCAAGGTACTGGAGGAGAGTAGGCACATGGGGGGAATCTCACTTGTTGTGGGTTCCAGGTCGCTGAGCAATACTTTTTCTACGAAAAATGCGCTTGTGAGAATGGCCGCAAGCAGGATGATTGGCCATACTACAGTGTGTCTGTGCATGGAAGTTCAGAGCCTGGGTTTTCCCGGTATCAACGGAGCCCCTGTGCAACACAGCACTTAGTCACCAATACGTACTGCCATCAAGAAGTTTTTCTGAAAATGGACCATTTACCATTTATGACGCAATGCTGCATTCAGCCAGGGGCCGTTAAGAGCTTTGCGTGCAGCACGGCCTTCTGCCGTACCTCTAACTGGGGTCCACCTTTGCTACCGTGGGATTTCTACAGCCGCAGCCATGCAATATCCCCTCAGGGAGCAATTAATGAGACAACTGCCACAGCTACTTCGGTTTGGAGAGTGATCGGCTTCCATTCTGCAAAGATGGTGCCGATGTCCGGTGCTCGGCCTCACATGTAGACAGCATCTGAACCAGCTCCCCCATAAACTCCTGTGAATTTGATGAGAAAGAGGCTACCAATATACCTGGCACTGTCGGGTTTGATATCGCCAGCTTCACATGGTAGCGATCGTCCATCACTCGTTGGGCCAGGTGATCGAGGGTTTGAAGTTCCCGCCCCGCCGGTGACGACAGCACAGGCCACTCGCAGGCCGCCGTTCGCATCGTTCCGAAGGAAGCCGTTCGGATCATGCAGCATGATCCATCTTCACGCAAACCAGGTGAGGCATACCTAAGGATTTGGTAAAATTTGTACAAGAACAAATCAAACCGCAATGAAAGTTCCGAAATCGTTGTTGTAGCGCGTGTCTCGCTTTGAGAACCTATTTATGTTACACCAGCGTCAAACTCACACCTCGTTGTGTAGGGCTTGAACGCTTTCTGTTCGTTCTTTATTGAGGTGTCGAACTCTGTCGAATCGCGTCTGCTCTAATATATTATGTTTGCTATTTTTTGGCTTTCCAGCATGACTCCGTGCCAATAGTTCATTGTACGCCAGGCTATGAACGGTCGAACTAGATCAAGTTTACAAAGATAGGCGAGAAATGCTTTCCTTACCGGGGTCAGGAAGACAAGCAAGGAGACAAGTCTCCATGTATGCCTGCCATCGTGTTCAGAGTGCATCATTTCCAGCCAACCTCGTAGCTTTGGGACAGCCGGTCCATGCGGGTTGGTTCTTTTGAAGCGTAGTTTCGGGAAGGGTCCCTATAGAAGGATTCGACCTTCTCAATCAAGGATGTATGTTACCAATGCATATCCCAGGCATATGCAGAGCATCCATGAGCTCGGTGTGCGTCTAGAGACCAATGGCACACTCCCCTCATGTGCCACTTGCCGGCCTAATTGTCTCCGCCATCCTCTAAGAATGGAATTTTCGCCCTATCCACAGCATCACAATCCTTTCTTCGGGAGAAGCTGCAATGCCCACAGATCCCTGGTTTGTGCTGCAACGCGGGAGGAACATGGAAACGTTCCTGCCTCCAAAGCAAGGAAGAAAGGCCCAGATGACCGGTACTGGCGTGTTTATCAAGTGAATGTCCAAGTGGACAAAGACCTTGGAAAGGTTGGTTGTCCTGATTCACCTCCATGTGTTGTTGAATCGGGGAGCTTGTGTAAGGCTTGCTGATCAGCGTGCTCTCTCAGTCAAGGCCGATGCAAGATAAAGCAACATACAAAATGCAAGATGAAACGAGATGCATATTGTATTTTGCATCTCGTTTCATCTTGTGTCTTGT
>KV908421.1:185000-187500 GCA_002005505.1 Botryococcus braunii
AGAACCCCTCGGTAACGATCATCTTCCCGCTCTTCGTGGATGGTCGGGACCATTGCCTTGGCTCGGCGCAGCAATCCTGGCATACTCCGTGCCTGGTGGGGCTGGCTGCTTGATGTGTAAGCATTTACGCGTATACGACATCGTTCACACATCACGGTAATCTACGACAACTCATGAAGCCTGTGGCCCTGAACTTTAGGGTCAAATGGAAATGCTCTGCTTGAACATGTTCGGTCAAAATTGGTCTTTTCAGCCAGCCAAGTTTGGGAACCACTGTTGTGGCCAATCTTTTGACGTAGAATACATTTCTTCGGGTTTTCCTCACACGCCTGCTCCTACTTCTCAAGCTTCTGCAGCTGATCGTGAAGCTTTTGGGTAAAGACAAGTGAAGTCTGGATGTAAGATTCTTGCCTCCCTTGTGTACAAGACTGCAGATGTGCACGCATGAGTAGGGTGACGGAGGTGAAGGAGCTACATCTTCTCCAAACAAAAAAGAGTGATTTTTATAAGGAGACCAAGATTCCTTTAGTGAAGGAGAAGAGAAACTGTTTATATCCCAACAGCAGGAGGAGACGAGATGGAGGGGCCCCTGAATATACGCAATCTGCAGAACATGCCTCATGAACATATTCGACATGCTGAACATGCCAGGGACACATCCAAACGGGACGCATGAAAGGGAAGGAAAGTTGCTGATGCGCTGGTCTTGTTGAAGAGACTGCAGGACCGTCAGAGCACAAGAAAATGTGGAGGGATATCTTGTCATGCCTCGTGTCAGTCAGATATCTTGTCAGTATTGCTGTCGCTGCGGGTCGCCAGCTGGCTGCTCGCCCGGTGTGACTTGTAGCTTGAACGATTTGGGTTTGTATTGTCGACACATGGGGTTGGTCTTTTTCCCACCCTAATCCCATTCTCTTGTTGTCTGGGCTTTCGGGGTTTGATTTCCTCTTATTGTAACGAAGGAAAGCTGTGGGTCGCCAGCTGGCCGCTCGCCGGGTGTGACTCATAGCTTGAAACATTGGGGATTTGGGTCCCTGAACATTGGGCTGGTCTTTTTTACTCCACTCTTGTAAAGAAAGGGATTTCGTCTGTCCAGCATGGGGTGCGATGTACATGTACGGGTCATGTACTACGTGATCTCGAATCGATCCCGGCTATGGCGCGAAGTTCAAAACGCGACTGCAAGCTTTTGGAGGGCAAAGGAAGACTGAGAGTTGATCTCGTTTTGATTATCTGGTTTCGCATCTTCTAAAGTAAACCCTCTGGAGTCTGCTTCTGTCTGAGATTGCTCGCACGCGAGCCCTCATCTCACACTTCTCATCTCATCACACGCAAGTCCAACATCACACACTTGCCGAGATGTCCTTTCAATTGTGATGTCTGGGCTAATGCGAATCTCAAGGGTCTGCTGAATGTTTTCCTGCTCCAAGGATATCGCGGCGGGCGCCGTGGCGTTGCAATAAAGTGGACTTTCGGATAGGAAGGCATGAGAAGGGTAGTGCTCGTGAGATGTAAGAAACCTTGCCAAAATAACCCGGATGCACGTCGATGAACATCCACGCATAGCCCTTACAAGGACAGTGGCTGGCGATGACAAGGATGACTTCCACACCGACGACTTCGGGACATGTTCTAGTGCTAACGCTCGTTGTTCTTATCATTGCCGCCATTCAATGCCTTCTTGTGTATTTCAACCGCTACAGCATGACACCCTCTCCTGGTGAGCCTACGTTAACCTTTGGAAAATTGCATGAGGATCAGCTAGATTTCCGTGTCAAAACTAAGCATGGGCTGAACAAAAACAATAGGAACGATAACAATAACAGTAACAATACAATGATATTAACACTGAGGTCATGAGTCAGTCTATATCTCGCCAGATTCATGCCAGGCTACAGACCATCGTCTCATGGATAAGCCAGCGCACCAATCTAGGGAAGATCACTTAAAGGTTGCCTATTTGTCATCCTGCCAAAATTCCGCTTTTTTCCAGACCGCAATCTGCAATTGCAGGGCATCTGCGCAGAGCCCGCCCCTCCCAAGCCTTGTCCAGGCATCTCATGAAAACCTTTGTGCGCATAGACCAGGGGAGGCTCTCCCAACCTCACGCCCTTCTCTCACATTCTTCCTCACATCCGCATCTCGGGTGCGCAGTCATGCCTGCAGGGCCTATTGGACATCACTTGCACATTGGGATCAAGGTACGGCCCATGCGTGGCAGTCACCAGTCAGTAGACGCGCTACAAACCACAACCTGCAACTCAGTGGACTGTGCGCCAGCTGGAGGAGGGCCAATATCCGGTAGGAAAAAAGCAGAAGGAGGGGCAATATCCGACAGGGGACAAGCAGGAGGAAGGGCAACATCCGGCAGGGGAGAAGCAAATGGCAGGGATACCAGGAAGTCAGCTGCCCGAGATGGTGCCAAAAAGGGTATGCCAGAGTCGGCCTCAGCCGGAGATCAGAGTCCCATCCACCTCAGCAGTGAAATCATCCACCAGAG